>VZTL01010923.1:0-38400 GCA_013400535.1 Scopus umbretta
ACTGGATTTTTTTTTTCCTTTTTGCTCCGTGCACCTTCAGAACGAAATATTTCTTATCTTTGTCTGCATCGTCAATTAGTGGAGGTCAGGGCTCCTTTTCAGGGTCTGGCATTGTCTGTCTGGCCCTTACAGAAAGGACCACAAAACTCGTTAATGTTTTTGTATAAATACAGTTGAGCTCTTCTCCAGACTGCAGTCTGCCTTATCTGTTTTACAGTAAGTTACAAATGTACCTTTTCTGGCTGCCTTTCTCTGCTGCCTGCCTTCCCAGCACTGGGAAAGCTGTTCAGCAGAGAGGTGAGGCTTCTGTATTTCACAGGCCAAACCTGAGATTATGGAGATCTGTTTTCTGTAGAACTGTTGGTACATTTATAAGAGGGGGCAGCAGGTGAGCTTGGTGAAGACAGAGCTGAGAAAATGAGGTCAGGTCATCTTGCGGGACATGCCCTTTCTGCCCCCGTGTTGTCATGTTTTGTCTCTGCCTGTACAGCTCCGTGCCACAGAGTTAATGACAGATAGGCTGTCAAGAAGACTTTGCCTCTTCTCTTCATGGTCCTGCTACATGTCTCAAATCCAGAGTGGCTTGACTTGGGGAGGCCTGATGATGGGGCTGGCCAGCGGGCAAGTCTTCTGGCAGACAGCCTCCAACAGTATTACTCAGCTAGCAGCATACCTCTGCAATAAATCATGGCAGATGTGATCTGGTCTCCCACTCCCTGTTTTTACAAGGAGACAAGGTTCATGGGAGATGCAGAGAGAAGCTGGAATTGTGCAGAATTAAAAGATCTGGTACTGCCAAATATACCTGTTCAGCTAAGCAAGGAGGGTGTCCCCCCCCCTTGTGAATCAGGAGCTACGTTTGCTATGGGGTGTCTATCTTTTTTCTTCACTGCAGACTGCTAACTTGCTTCTCCCTGTCTGGCCGGACTTAGTGTCACATTTGGGATCTCAGTAGGCCCTTTTTCAGGTGTACCAAAAATCTTAGCAGCTCCCTTTGAAAACAAGGCAACAGAATGACAGCAAGCAGCTTCTTGTGGCCTAGCCTCTTGCTACAGCCTCTGCTTGCTGCACAGCTCTTCTCCGTTGATCCTATTGACTTTGTACTTCGATGCTGATACTGTCTGGTTGCTCCCCTCCTTACTAAGCAGTCTCTTCTAGGAATGGAATGCTCGTCTGGTCCCTTCCCCACTAGGCTGATGATCCCTGCCTGGCCCAAACAGCATACAAGTGCATCCGGCACCAAGCCCCTAGGGCAGCTGGTCACGCTTTCACCAAAGCTCTTCCAAGGGCAGCCAGTGGTGCCTCTCATTGCTGAGGCAGGTGATGACCGTTTCACAAACAGGTGATTCTTGGTGGGATGTGTTCCAGCAGAAGTGGTATCTTCCTGTTGACAGATAAATGTTTAGCTATGAGAAGTACCAGCAAAATTGACCGTGTGTATTTAAAGAAGAGTGACCATCACTAATCTTCTGTAAAACAATACTATGTTTCTTAAAAGGTTTCACATTACCAGTAACACTAGAAACCACAATAAATTTCAGTTTGACATCAACTCCAAACACTTCTCTTTGCCAAAGCTGAACTGTACTTTCAGAAACCTGTGAGTTTTTCTGAAAATTTGTATAAAACTTGAGGTCAAAAATCTTCCTGCTTCTGGAGAAAAGCCTTTTCACTGTTCATCTCCATCCTGTTGCTTTGTTTTGTGTTAGTGACTGCTGCTGTGAAGTGAGCAAAGAGTGAAGGTCTGCAGTGGTCTCGGGTCCTTTGCCCGAGCGATTGTGCTCAGTGTAGGTCTCAGTGGTGTGCGAGAAGCTGAAGTGATTCCTTCTAGTGTGTGTGTTACCTTTCATGAATCTGTTTGCCCTGCTCAATTAAGGCTGGCTAACTTCCAGGTATTCAGGCTCCATTGAAATCTTGTGAATAAAACACCAGTAGCCCAGCCTCCTTCATACATAGATTTACAAAGAGCTTTGCAGACAATCCTGTTTATCAGGAGTCTTTTCCTTTGGCTGTATTTTTCAGCTCAGGGGTTTCCAGTTGTTACCAGTGTCAGTAACTCAAGGTTTTCGCATGGCTCTCTTTGCAGGGCACGCTTCCCGTGCTCCTTAGATCCTGCTGTATCTCCAGGACTTGCGTACTCTGGCACTTAAAATGTCACTGTTGCTCTCTGGATTAGAACGTATCCCTTTAAAAGGCAGCTAGATGGGGTCTAGATGCACACATGAAATCCAGGGCAGCATGATGGGGACATGAGATACCTGGGTAGCAGAGCGCTCTGCCCAGGAAGCGATTCTGGTGCAGTTATTTGTACTCTGGGGTCTCTAACGTACCTGGTCATACTGCAGTGTTTACCGATTCCTCCGAGACGCTCGGTATTTTGCACTCCAGTGCTGTCCCTGGATATTACAGGAGACCTTGCTAGTTCTGAGAATGGAAAGAGCTAAGCTCCATGCTAAAACTGATTGCAAACCTTCCCCCAAAGACCTCTATAAACCAAGAGAGAAACCTTGCAGAAATGCCAGTGATTATTATTATTATTATTTTATTTCTCTGTAACAGGGGATAATGCTTTCTTCAGGGTCAGCTATCGGACACGGGGACTCTGAGCACAGGTCAGAGCCTTTGCTGAGACTGTCAGTTTTCAGTTGTCAGCATTGGTGTGTGCCTTCTGGTTCTAGCTCTCCTAATAATAAGCCTGCAGGCTGGCAGTTCAATTCTTAATTAACTTGATTTTTATCAGAAGTGGCTTTGCTCTGCAAGACTGGAAGGCCTTGATGATCCCCGCCTGGATTGCCTGCTTGACTCTGTGGTGGGAAAATAGTCCAGTGTCTATTCTAGTCCAGTCCGACAGCCTTGGGAGGCTCCGTAGCCTTTCTGAAGTGCCTGGGTGACCTGGGTGCCGAGTGATTCTCCTGGCCAGTACACCCATGGACTAGCTCAGATCTGCAGCTGGCTGCTGTCAGGAGGGACAGGCACCAGGGTCCCGCCTGCGGGATGGCTCCGAGGGGGCTCAGCGCCTCTGCAGCCTCTTTGCACAGTGGCCATATGGCAAGTGCCTCACCTCTCCGCGGACTTGTTTTCCCCTTGGGAGCGCGCACACAATGCGCAAACAAAGCTGTGCTTCACGTTTTCAGCTTGAAAGCGTTGAAGGAGTTGAAAGTAAATTTCACTCTCGAGGCAGCAGTTGTGGCAGTGCCAGAAAGTTTGATAAGGGGCTTTATCCCGACATGTCCCCAGCTCCTCTGCTCTGAAGTGGTTGTTTATTCCTCCCGCATCCTTTTAATGATACAAGATGTAATCGAGAGGCAGCTGAGACCCAGTTACGTAACTGGTTGTCAGGGTGTCTTTTTGGCAGCGTTACTCTGCGTGCTGTTTGCATGCTGACTTTCAGGAACCCAGGGATTTTCTCTTAACCAGCTAACTCCTGAACCTGATGTGGTAGGTTTTTTGGTTTTGTTTGGGTTTTTTTTTGGTGGTGATGCGTGTTTGGTTTTGTGTTGGGTTTGTTTTTTGTTTTTTTTTCCTTCATTCCTAATGCCTACTAATTTTGTCTCATTTGAGCTTTCTAAACCTCGAAGTGGATTTTGTTGCTTGGGATGGTGCGAGGTCGGTACAGGATCGACGTGGTGTGGATAGACCCGGAGCCAGGCTCCCTCTGCAAGGCTCAGTATACCTGTACAAGCAGGTGGCTGTGCTCTTGCCCGCGCAGCTGAGGGCTGGCGTGCAGCACCCTCCGCTATTAGCTCTGGTCCGGGGCTCCCCACAACTCTGCCAGTTCAAATAGGTCATTGTTCTCAATCCAGCTTCTACTCTCCTGCCAAGTCTGTGGTAATCAGTGGTTTTTTTCTCCCTTTCTCTCTTATGTCTGTCCTGCTGATAAAATACAGTGGAAATGGGCAAGTGAGGGAGGAGCTATTGGTTTTGTTGGCACACGGAGACCGTCTGAGCAAAGACTGAACCAGACTCCAGCCAAAGATCCGTTTGCTGCTCTGCAGCAAAAGGTGCCTCAAGAATGCTGGCCAGCCCTGTTGCCTCCGCAAGGCCTTCGTGCTGCAGCCCCGTGTGGTGGTCCAGCAAAGGTGGCCGTGTGGGGCTTCTTGTGGAGCCTGGCGTTTTTCCTGAGCATCCTGTGGATGCTGTTACTGACTGACAGAAAATACTTGTCTTCCTCTGTCCCTGATGTGCTGCTCGCTGCCTAGTACGCAGCTTCTTGCTCCTGCCAGGCCCGGTTTAAATCCTGCAGTGGAAGAACGAACGGCGCGTGGCGCTAGGTTTATTGGTCAGACGCTTGCCCCCTGGCAGCAGCCTTTAGGTGGGCTTTACTCGCCTAGTCGCAGATCGCAGTGCATTCCCAAACTGGCTGTATCCAACGTGCTTGTGGTCTGCGCTTTATTTTGTACATAATGCGTGAGGGAGTAATCCTCTTACCTGGAAATGATGTATGATAAGGCATGGGCTGGTGGAAGTTGTAGCCTCTGGTCAGATACAGTTTCTTTCAGAAGAGTGATTTCTGATGGCATTTGAAACATGCTTTCAGCTGGATGAGTTTCGGAAAGGGGGAAGGGTGGGAAGGTCCGGTATATGTAGCATTTTGTTGCTCCAACACAGAGTTGCAACCCTAAGATGGGGCCAAGCAGATGGTGTAATAAAACTGCTAGCAGTTTTAGGCTTGAAGCGGAGGTTTTACAAGAAGAAATCCGGAAATCTAAATTACGTGTGAACAGGTTAGATTAATCTCTTAAATTTGAGAAAACTTAGAACAGATAATTATGCTCGGACAAAAAAAAAAAAAGAAAGAAAGGAAGGTTCATTTAAAGTAAGCAAAGTTTCTTGTCTGACATAAAAGTTGACCTACAGTGTGTAGGTCATGTTTCAGCTTTGTCCTAGGCTCCAAGAGCCAAAAAGTCAGAGACTGCCTGCACAAAGGGTGTTAATCCCAGCATGTTGTGCCAACAAAGATCGGAGCAAAAATTTAACAAACCACATCCATTGTGAAAAGTATATTTATAGCTAAAAATTACGTTGAAGGTGCCAGCAACAGAGAAAATGCAATCTTTTTTTTTTTTTATAAAGTGTTTTCAGGATTCATGGTAGAACTGCTGAACCCACAGGTTCAAGAGTCTGAACCTGTTTCATCTGAGCAGGTTTTTTGGACTCCTTAGCTCTCTCTCATGGCCAGCAGATGGGAAAAGGAAATTTGAAGACATAACTGTTGCCTTCAGGTGATGCTTTCAAAGCATTAATTGCTGGTACGAGTCATTAACTGTGGCCAGTGTGGAACCATAATCCTGAACATTACAAACCCCGCTACCAGTGCTTCAGTGGGAAACCCAAAGACAAATTCCAGTGTGGTATAAGATACAGTGCTTTTCTGTTGTTTATGTTTAGGAGTCTTTGTGCATTTTTGTGCTTTGTGCTGCTTATTGTTAGACGTTGTGTTAAAGCAAGGACTATGTTGACCACCCTCTCTTGTATTCTCATGCTTAAAGCAGCTCACCTCTTTCCACGCTGGAGTGGCAGAAAAAAAAATGATGCTGTGAGAAGTGCGTTCCTGCAGTCCTTTACAGTTTATAAATCTTAAGTCCCACAAGTTTCTTGCGACTAAAGAGGAGAGGGTTAAAACCTTGTAACTTAGTGCGTCTGCTCACTGAATATCTGCAGTTCTAGCAGTTGTGCGTGTTTTACTTTTTACTTGTCTGGGGCTAAATAAACCGTTCGGTGTTTTCCTGGTTCTCTTTCATTAAAAGGCAGATCGGGAGCGGCGCAGAGAAATTTCCTTACTAGATGACATTTCATCGCAATGTCCGATCGTTTGGGGCAAATAACCAAGGGAAAGGATGGGAAAAGCAAGTACTCGACTCTCAGCCTGTTTGATAAGTATAAAGGAAAGTCAATAGAAGCTATCAGAACTACAGGTAAGAAATGCCTTCAGAAAGCTCCTTTTGGTGTCTTCCAAGAGTGTTGTTGCAGAGCTAATTCAGGTTCTTGGCCCTGTGGGTAGAATGCCCCGTGGGAAGCAGCTGGGTTGCAGAGCTGTTTGTGCTGGTGTCTAAGCCTGTGCTTCATTACGACTTCAAGGAAAATGTCTGTGGTTCTTTGTGCCACTGCTGTTGTAGAGACATGGAGGAATTATGGCAAAATGGTTGGGGGACTTTTGGCCCTTTCCTTTAGCCTGTGACCTTGCTACAAAGTGGTCAGGTTGCAAACTTGAGTGAAAACCTTACCGGGGCCTTAGACCGTACCAAGATAAGACAGTTAAACTGACTGAAGTGCCTGAAATAGGTCAGACCTTGTATGGGGTGAGTGTTGAGGACTGAAGGCCTCTGGGGAAGAACCTGAGTTAGTTTTGCAGGGGAGATGTGACCAAAAGTAGATGGTGGGATCAGAAAAATGGAAGTGTTGCCTGGACTGGCTCTGGATTTGGTGTGGGAGTAGAAAACCAAAGAAAATAAAACACCCATCTTAATAAAGATGATCTGGTGGGGAGAGCTGGAAAATCTAGACCTTGGGACTCCTGGGTTAGATTACCAGTCTGTCTGCTAAGAGGTGGACTTGGATGGCTATTTCCCCAAGCTGTGAAAGGGTGATGCTGCTTCTCCTTGGTGACATGAGAGAGGAGTGTCTGCATAGGTAGCTAAAAGACTCTGTGAGTGTTTTCTGTTGGGGAGAATTATTTCTCTCTCCCTCCGACTGTTGTAGGAGGCTGCCTGTTAGCCAGCTGCTACGACAGATGGCTGCTTTGCCGTGGTCCTGTGGGAAATGACCTGTATGTTGACATAGCAGCAGTGGTGCTGCTTCTCGTACAGTTCTGTTGGGACTGCACCCAGCCACAGTATGCTAATTAAGGTTACTTATCTAGCAAGGTATAGCCCTTTGTGACCTGCTGTTGTTCCTTTCTTGCTAGTTATTCCTAGACATGGCTTACAGAGTCTTGGGAAAGTTGCTGCTGCCCGGCGCATGCCACCTCCTGCAAACTTGCCTAGCTTGAAGTCTGAGAACAAAGGAAACGACCCCAACATCATTATAGTACCCAAGGACGGTACAGGATGGGCAAACAAGCAGGATCAGCCAGACCAAAAGAGGTAGGTAGAATTACTCTTTGCTAAGTTTTGTCAGGCAAGCAGCAGCAGTTGTGCGCTGCTGTGCTGTGTGTTGGACCTTACAGCGATCAGTTCTCTGTTGTCCGTGCCAGTGTAGAGCCAATGTTAGCTTGATCTTTTAGCAACTGCTATATTGCCAGTGTTGCTAGCCTGTCTTGCCTTCCTTCCCCTTTGATCTCACCTCTGCTGTCTCTTTTCAGTTCCAGTGCGACAGCTGCACAGCTGCAGGAGTCGCTGCCGCAGCAGGGTTTGCAGAAATCTGTCTCCAATTTACAGAAGCCGACACAGTCAATCAGTCAGGAGGTAGGTGCAAGCGGTTTCTGTGACCGCCACCCTGCTTCCTCTGTCCCCAGACAGCTTGAGGGTTTTCTTTAATTGTCTATTGCCTTGCACAAGTAAGAATCAGCAGACTGCAATTTACAGAACAGCTCCTGTATAATCAATTCTTGTAGAATTGACTGTCTTGACTCCAAGTTACTGTGCCCCAGCAATGCTGTGCTGCAGTTAGAGTATAATTCTGTGCACATTACCTCTGTACCTCTCAAGTGTGTGCAGAAAGTCTAGCTTCAATCCGGAAAGAATGGCTGGAATGTGGGATGGCTGGTTAGCACTTCTAAACTATTTTACTTTGGGTCTAATTCAAGTGTCGCTTGGTGACAGCAGATCCAGCTCTTGCTCCCAGCCTGATGAGACTTGATAAGAAGAGATCTGGTCATGTGGGAGAAGTAGCCAGTGTCAGGACCTGAAAAAGCTACTGGCAAGTAAGAAAGCTTCCCCAGAGAGTGCAGGGACCTGGCCCCTATGTGCTGTAGATTTCACACTTTTAGTTTAAAGAACTTTCCCAGCCCTTAAGGTTCAGGGAAATCAGGGCAGGAGTTATGTTTTGAAGAGTGGTTAATGCATGAGAAAGTAGGGTAGCTTTCAAGCTGAGGTGCAGCATGGAACAAATCTAGAAGATTGAGAGACCATTTGGGAAAATGCAACGGAACAAAGGGAAAGCTTGATTAGAGGGAGGAAAGCAAGAGGAATGGTTTGAGGAAATAGTTGGTGAAGGCGAGTGGAGGAGAGATGAGAGGCAGGGCAGAGAACGGGATTTTTGCTGTAGCACCGTAGTACACTGGAGTGGGGAGCAGCTAACTTTAGCCCCAAGAAGAAACTGGGAAGACCTGTAGTATCCAGTGACATCTGGGTGATCTGAACTGTAGCAGGTGCCAGCCAGGAAATGAGAGAGAGTCATGAGACTTCACTTATCTATGGATGTTGGGTGTTTTTTTTGTGTGTGTTTTGTTTTCAGAGTACAAATTCAGTGCCAGGTGGACCAAAGTCATGGGCACAGCTGAATGGAAAGCCAGCAGGACAAGAAGGTGGTGAGTATGATAAATAGAAATGGAGCTGGGTATGTGCCTGCTTCTCCCAGACAGGCATGAGATGGGGTGGACTCCCATTTCTGCCTGCCCTCCCTGTCTAGACTGGTGTGGAATGGGACACAGCTGTCTTGCTTACAGTGCAGTGAGGCCATATGAGGCTGGCTGTCAATCTCTGTAGTGTGTTGGCCAAAATGATGCAACTGCATCTGTTCAGGTCTGCCAGTGCAAGACATAGTTTGAACAAAATGCGTCTCATTGCCGCCTGGAACCAGAATGATTCACGCTCTTGGGAAGCAGCAGGGAGTTCTGGGAGGTGAAGGTTTTGAAGAAGGGAAATGTTTGCCCCCTCATAAGCATCTTTCATCAGCCCAGAGGAGTGTGTAAACAGCGTGGAAGAGGGGAGGGATTGGTTTAGAAGAAAAGAAGAAGGGTGAAGACAGGACATTGGAGACTGGAAACGTAGGCGTCTCCATGGCTAGTAGCATGGGGAGCTTTAGCTAATTAGGTGGTCAAAAGTGAGGCTGTAGTGAGAATACTCAGGGAGGCTGTACACAGCGTCCTTGGGTGGAACTGGCACTGAAGCTGTTGCAGGAGGCGCTTGCTTAGACCTTGGCTGAGGCCTTTCTATTAAGTCTCCCTGAGTAACTGTGCTGCTAATGGCTTCTGCTTGACTGAGGATCCTGAAGCAGTGTTAACATAAATTGGAAGTTTAGTTGTCTTCAGAGGTATCCATTTCCACACAGGAGGTGGTTTCCAGCTGCATTGAGTACTGCCGTTAAAACTAGTGAGAGTAATAGCCCAGTTCCAGTGTTTTAATGTGAACAGACCTGGAACCTTTCAGCTGTTGAGTGAAATTGCAGAGAGATTTGAAAGAATTGACAGCTGCAAATTGCATAAATAGAGGGGACGAGCTTATGCTAAATTAAATGAGTCCCTTAATGAGAGGGTGTTTCTCAAAGTCTAAATATTAAAGCAGAGATTTGTGCTTGCCTAAGGTTGGTGGCCAGTGCAAAGACTGTCTGGTTTGGTTAAATGGTACTCTTTTGACACTGTTGCTGTCTGGACCTCCTGTACAGTCATTTTGAAATCTGATCATCTAACACTGTTTTTAAAGATTTTTTTGAAAACTCATTCTAGGTCACACTTATCAATATAGAGTTCTCAACCCAAGAAAAGAGTTGCATATGTGGCTAAGAGCAGCTTAATTAGAAGGTAATTGAATCATAGAAGCATCAGAAACCTGACTGAAAGGACTTCTTTGGCCATCCCATCCTCACACCTCTTCTCCAGTGGCATTGAACAATTGCTTTTCCTTCTAAGCTAATACAGCAGTTTCTAATATTATTGACAAAGAGGAAAGTCTTTTGCATTTTGCTCTTTTTAGGTATTACTGCTGTAAAATCTTTTTTGAGGGGTGTATCCTGACACAATGTGGTCTAGTAAATTAATTATAAACTTCTCCATGCCTGTGTCTTCTGTATAAGGGGCATTTGGGGGGGGGAGGGAATGCACCAAACTTTAATCAGTGTGATGCTGCCTAGGGTTAGAGTGCAAACTGTTACCACCTGCACATTAACAGTCATTACATTATGCAGCCTTACCTGGGGGGTGGAATTCTCCCCTGAAAGACACTTACTGTTGTTAATATTCTCATTGTCGTTCTACTTCAGTAAAATTAATGCAGTGGAAATCAGAACTCTCGGCATATCTCAGGTATTTTGTGGTGTATTTGAGAAATGTCCTTGTGTATTTTCATCTGTCCAAAATATTTGATGATGTTACATGCGGCAGTTGCAGTGTCTTCCCTAGAAATCTTCAGATGGGAGGTCTTGCGCAGTGTGCAAGTTCCAGAATGTGAAAATGACTTAAAGAAGCCAATCCTTCTTGACGCTTTAGGGGCAAGGAAGGACAAAGATAGTTGAGACTCTTTGTCAGGTCCTCAGTACTCATTGCAGATACTTCTAACATGGTAATTCTGAAATGCTCCTAAGAATATTGGCCAAGTAACACCAAGAAACAGTTCTCAAAAAAGCAATTTTTTCAATATTTAATAGTGTAATAATGCTGACAATTACCTTTAATTCAGTGTTATCTTGCCAGCAGGCTTAGGAGAACTGCTGTGTTTTGTTTTCCAGTCACTGGCAGATCTTTAGAATGGACAGAAAGCTGTCATTCTAGGGTGGCTGTTGACTCGGCAAGACATTTTGCTGATGACAAGAAATGAACCTGGCCCGATCTGGCCGGTGGTCTGCATCTTAAAAATGCACCAGCAGGGAGGAGGGTGGGGTATAGCATATAGCACACGGGCCTTATCTGTGGTCTTTCGCCGAGTATGTTGCCAGAAATCTTAACAATAGACTTGTAGAGTGGTAGAGTGAGATCTGAGCAGAAAGAGTCTGAATAGAAATGTCAAATACTTGATAACAGGGTGTCATCTATAAGCGATCTTGCAGAATTTGTCTCTCTGCCTTGGTCTGAATTTTTGTACTTTACAAAGATAATTGGAAGCTGAGAAAGTTCACTCTGACTTTGTTGAATATGAGAATTTAAATGAAGATCCCAAGATAAGAGTGTGGGAGTACTGGGTGAGGACATGTGTTGTTGTGTTGGTGACAGTGTCGGAGAGTGTTTTGGATATGAGCCGAGGTGCTGCTACGATAGTAATTTGGGTTTAAATATGCTGGAGGCCCAGGTTCTCAGGAAACACATTTCCAGCCTGATGCCATAAGGGAACTGAAAGAGTGGAAAGGTCTTTTCTGAGTCCCACACTTATTTGTCTGACAGGTTCAAGGGCCTCAAGCCGACTGTTATCCTTCTCTCCCGAGGAATTTCCGACGCTGAAAGCAGCTGGCGAGCAGGACAAGGTTGGCAAAGAAAAGGGCGTCTTAGATCCGTCGTATGGGCCAGGACCAAGCCTCCGCCCCCAGAGTAAGCGAATGATTGTGACTTTCTGCCTTACCCCAGCTCATAACCCCATAGACCGTGTTTAGGGCAGGGGGATGCCAGTTCACAGTAGTATCATAACCCCATAGACCATGTTTAGGGCAGGGGGATGCCAGTTCACAGTAGTATCAGATATTCCATCCCTGTATTTCCTTTTCTCTTTTTATGAGCTCACATGTTGTCAAGCTGCTTAGCAAATGACCGCAGATATGCATGCATTGCTGATGTTCACTGCCTGAGTTCTGTGGTCCAGACAGCCAAGCATGGACTGTCATCTACTACGTTGTTTCATAAAAAATTGCTGTGCGATGTTGCAAAGCAGGCCCCTTCCCCGTGGGCTAAGGGACTGTCACAAGTGAAATGAGTGGGTGGTGTAATGTGGCTTCTCTTTGTGTGTTTGTGCATGATCTAATTGGCCTTAATTCTGCATGATAAGGACTGTGGAGATGGGGAGTAGAGTTGGTTGGAATTTAGGCTTATTTGTCAATAAAGAACACCACTTAGTAATGGCTGATGCTGCTAGTCTCTTAGGAAAATGAACACATTAGGAAATTTTCCTTGGTCCCTGATGTTTTTCTATATGCTCTGTATAATTAGGGATTGGCCAGAGTATTTGAGTTTTGAGACTTTCTGTCAGAGTGACTGTCTGCATTTACAAATGTTAACATAATTATTACCTCCTTTCCAGATGTCACCAGTTGGAGGGAGGGCGGTGGGAGGAACATAACCTCTGCCACATCTCTGACCGCCTCCCCTGCTGAGCTGGGCAGCAAGACCTCTAGCACTGGAGACGGAGCCCCCTCCTCAGTGAGTGCCAGCGATCCGAAGGAGCCGTCTCTCCGCCCAGCTCAGCCTGTCCGCAAAGGGGCTTCGCAGTTCATGGGAAATGTCTACCAACCACCTACATACCATGACATGCTACCTGCTTTTGTAAGTTGCCCTTTCCCCACAGCTGTGTAATGTCCTTGCTTCTTATAACGTTTGTGTGTTGAAGAAGTCACCTGAGATACCTGTTTTCTGGACTCTCACTTGGTTCCCAAGGCATGCTCAGGGATCCTTCTATTTTTAGTTTCCCCTGTTGTGCATTTACCCTTTGATGCTAGAATAGTGTAGCACAGCCTTGCTCAGCCCAAGGCAAAGTTGCTGCTTTCCCTCTAGAGCTGGAGAGGGTAGCCATTAGCACGTGGCCTGTTAGGCAGCCAGATGTGAAATGTTTGTTTCCCGTTTGTGAGAATACAGCTACCGTGCTCGTGTTGTAACCTAATCTGGGTAAGTCTTCCCGTGGCAAAGATCAAAACCAAACTACTCTGCTTTGCCTTGTTCCAGATGTGTCCACAACAGCCATCTGAGACCCCTGCATCGCTGGACCGAGGGTCTTTCCCCCTTCCTCAGCTTCGGCTTGAGCCCCGGGTACCTTTCAGACAATACCAGATGAATGACCAGGATGGGTAAGGCTGCCATGACTGTCCCACTTGAGAGGCAGGTTCAGAGGTGTGACATGAACCTTAAACTATGCAAGAATTTGGGCCAAGGATGCAGTTGCGTGGGTGAAGCTACAGGCAGCCACAGAGGAAACCCAATTTTTACCCAGATAATCAGTGCTTTGCCTCCAGCTCCAGCAGCATCTGAAATGTTGCAGGACTGTCTGTCTGAGGAGCAGGGGGATATGAGAAGTAGTTGTGTCTGTTCCTAGACTGAAAGGGCTGCATCTCTGATCTGTAAGCTCTAGGAAGTGGGTACCAGGTAGACAGGGGAAAGAAACTTTGCTGGACAGGGAGAGAAACCTGGAGCCCTTGTATGTAAGTGCATGGTAGAAAAGGACTGATTCACTTTTAGAAACTCAGCTCTACATTCTTTTCTTTACTATTTGCTGCTTTCAACCATTTCTTTGCATTTCCCTCTAGAAAAGAGAACAGGCTCAGCCTGTCTCGCCCAGCACGTCCAGTTCGGCAGCCAGTAGAGAGAGCACCTCGGCCCACCATTATCAATGCAGAGAACCTAAAGGGGCTGGATGAGCTAGACACTGATGCGGATGATGGATGGGCAGGTAAAGTGTTTCCATTCTCTAGCTTCAGGCAACAGCTTAAGAGGTGAAGCAAAGTAGTTACTCCTCCCTGAAGCATGAAATAGCCAGGATATTCTGGTGGCTTTGTTTCACTGCCACAGAAGGAAGGAAGGGAAGCAAAGAGTGGCCATGTAGTTGTGAAATTGCTGTTGGTGCAAATGATGACACAATGGATCCTTCTGATCCTTCCATCACACTATGCTCAAGGAACTGGATCTGAAGACTCCTAAAAGCTGAAAACACCAAACAGCAGGAGGATAGCAGTATGGCTGCTGGGAAGAAGAGTTAGCCCTGCCTTGTCAGTCGTGGCGTTTGGTGTCTGATTCCACACAGTCTAGCTTGGTGGCCGTCTCCTCATCTGCAGCCTCCATTCCCAGGCTGCTTGCTGCTCCTGTTCTGGGAGCCCAGCTGTTCAGCAATGTGGGTCCATGCTATTCACGTCATGTCTGGTACCTGTGGTGGACATTCGATTTTCCAAGTAGTTCATGCCAAGCCTGTGCGTTCTCTGGTTTAGCGCCAGAGAAGGCATAAACTTTATTGGGATAAGGGACCTGTTTCTTTCATATATCCTTTCTCCAATTCTGCCTTTGTAGGCATTCATGATGAAGTGGATTACTCTGAGAAACTAAAGTTTAGTGAAGATGAGGAAGAGGAAGAAACTCTTAAAGATGGACGACAGAAGTGGTAAGAACTGGCTGTATTGGCACCTACAGTTGTTTCGATAAAAGTAAACAGTACCAGGATCTTCTTAAAACTTGTTCTAGATGTTGAGGCTTGATCCCTCGATTCATACTGTGACTTTGTTGATTCCACTGGCTATCGTTTGAGTGAGCCTCAAGGCTGTGCATGGGTCTTGAAGCTGAGTGCCAGGATGCTAGGCTTTCTTCCTCCTCCCCTTTCTGCGTCTCGCCTTTATCCTGCTGCACAATAGTGGTGTTAATCCTTACGTACTTTAGGAGGAAAAGCATATTGCTTGTTCTGGTGGGTTTTTTTGGGTTTTGGATCTTTCCTTTCTGTTAGTCAGTTGGCTTTGCCACTTGATAAGACTGCAAGTGCTTTGTAAGGCAAGTAGCAAATACAATAGCAAAGCTGTTTATGTGATAGGAACAGCTGGGATCCCAGAAGGCAGCGACAGTTGTCCCTGAGCTCTGCAGACAGTGCAGATGTCAAACACACCTTGGAGGAAGGAAAGAATTGGGGTGACTCAAGTGGCTTGTCCCGGTCTGTCCGGAAAGTGCAGGATTCACAGCAGCCTCCAAGGAAGCTGAATGGCTGGAGCTCTGCATCTGAGTACCAGGTATGTTGAACTCATGTGAGTGGGTCTGTGCTGCTGGATGCGATGCATCGTTGTCCTTAAGAAGCTAGTTTGACATCTTATTGAAAATGAGATGCTGATGAATTTCTCAATTCTTTGTTTATATCCAGCTGGAGAGAAATCCATCTGCATAGCACTCCCACTAGAGAAGAGAAATTGAAGCTGATCTAGAGCAGTGGGGTTGTCAGTGAGAAAATGGAGATATTGGACCAGATAGCAATAACTCCCCACCAAAAGGGGGATTTGTGTGCATGAGGATAGAGGGGAGGGAGTCAGGAGGGGATTTTCTCAGCGTGGGATGCAAAGCTCAACAAGATCCAGCAGATGTTTGGGCTGTGCTTACTGAGGAATGCTTTTTCTTTGGCAGAAGCCCGCACTGGGAAGTATTCTCAGACAGCAGTCCCTTGAGGATAAAGAAGAAAAGGTGCCACTGAGACAGAAGTTTGTGCACTCTGAGATCTCGGAGGCTGTTGAGAGAGCCAGGAGGCGACGGGAGGAGGAGGAGCGGCGAGCCAGGGAGGAGCGCCTGGCAGCCTGCGCTGCAAAGTTGAAGCAACTTGATCAGAAATGCAAACTGGCTCAGAAGAGTGGGGAGACCCAGAAACACACAGAGAATGAAGACCTGCGACCCTCCAGCACAGAGAAAAGTGCTGTGCAAGAGAATGGCCATGCTTTCCGTAGAGGTAATGCTTGCCTCGCCTTGTAAAAACTGCTTTTTTGTTATTGTGCTAATCTCTTACCTGAAGTGTGGGGGAGTTCCTGGGAGGGAGTATTTGGAGGGTACTTCAGTTGCACTTGAGAAATCAGCTGTTTCACGTATTCTGCAGAGTATCTTGGATTGGTGATGAAGGTTCATTAATTTAAAAAAAAAAATTCTATTGAAACAAGAGCAGACTTCTCTGGTTGCCTTTAGCTCAGTCAGCTGTGCTAGCAGAGACCTTGTTGAAACAGGCCTCTTGATCTTCTCATGATTGGATGATGATATTAAGAAAGTGCTCATGGGCCACCGGTCAGAAAATCAGTTATCAGTAAGGGTTGGCATGTCTAAGGAGTAATGGGGGAATTAGACTTCCCCCCGCCCCAGTGCTTAAGCAGAAGGCTGATGGCAGAGGAGGATCTCTGAATTTATCACTAGAACAAGGTGGACAAAGCCCTCTAGAGCTGTCAAGGCAAATTGGGGAGATTGTGTGTGACATGCTATATATGATTGTAATAAAAGTTCAACCATGTAACGCAGTCAGGTCATGCCCACGCCCATGTGTGTTGTGGTGTGGAAGTGCACTCACAAGCCCTGTCACAAGCCGGGTTGTTCAAGGCTTATTTTCTTCTCTGCAGCAACCCCTGAGTTTCACACACAGGATGTCTCTGTTGGCTATCTGGAAGAGGAGACTCCTGCCCCAGCAGCAGCAGCAGCCCAAAGCAGCAGTGAGGAGGAACTCAGAGAAGCTCCCTCCCCAGCACAGGAATTTAGCAAATACCCGAAGTCTCTTCCCCCACGATTCCAGAGGCAGCAGCAGCAACAGCAGCAGGTAATAGGTGTGACACTCCCACCCCTCTTCCTTTGGACCCCCACCAAACTTGGTGTGTTTGCTTGGTTCTCAACACAGCACCAACTAACCAACTGTCTTTGGGCTGGGAGGTGATAAATGGGAATTTTGCCCCGGCCTTTTTTAGTACTTTTGATCACAGATGTATCCTGTCTGGCAGGGGTAAAGAGGCTCTATATAAGTTATGTGAATTTTATGTGCACCCTGTGATGCTGGAGCTGTTGTGGTTTGGGCTTTCTGTGGCTGCGGAGAGGCATGGGCAAGCCAGGTTTGTCACTTGCTTGGGAGAAATGTAGGCACTGCTGTCAGAAATGTTGACTTGTCTTGCACAGTTGTCTTAGTGTCTCCTGACAACGTGAAATCTTAGGACTATGTGGTTTGTAGCAGAGCTCTGGTTTGCAGGTGTGTGCATGCAGGAGAAGCTGGGGATGTTCCCCTTCCCATGTCCAAAGTCAAGAGAACAGCAGTGGCTACCTTACTACTTGCTTGTAGGCCTGATCCAGTTAAGTCTTTAATGCCTTTGGCTGGCAATGAACCTGGTGAACATCTGTTCTTACTCCTTGGCACAAGAGGAGAGCCACTGTTCTTCAGCACTGCTGCAGTGACAAGGAGCTGAATATACTGGCCAAGGGCAAGGAAGACCTTTGGGGATCAGCTGCTTCCATTTCACTTTGCACTTGCTGTGCCCTTACCCTGTTAGGTATGGGCAGCCATTTGCTTGCTGGGGCAAACTGTGCTTAGGTTGGCAAGTGATTGGACTCTCCTTCTGTGCTGAACGTGAGAGTTGTGAAGTGGCATTCTTCTTATTCCACCTCCTGCCTTTGCAGAGAGGTGGTCCTGTACACCTGCTCTCATCTTCTACCTACCCACCCTTTTTCCCATGAGACTTTCAAATCGGTATTTCTTTGCATCATAAATATGTTTGGCTTATTTGTTTAATTTTTGTTTCATTGAAAACTCTCTTCTGGGGCTCCAGGAGACCAGCCTGAACTGCTTTGTATGTCCTACAGTGCTGTGAGGCCGGGCAAGATGCATGTGCCATACGTACTGTTCGGCTTCTTCCAGATGCAGTGAGTCTCCTTGGGGCAGCAGAGTCAAAGCAAGGGACAGAATATCCAGGCTTGAGATAATGCAAAGTTAATTGCCATTCTTTGTAGAATAACCATTTGAAATGTGGTGTAATCAACACTGCTGCAAACCTCGGTGAAGAGCTCACATTTTGGCTTTTGCTTGGAAGCTCAGTAATTGCTCTTTTATGGATGTTCCCCTGTGCTTGTTACTGGGCAGTTGACATTTTCAGGATTCAAATGTACAGCAGCAAATGCTGCCAATGTTACTCTTTAAAAGAGATGCTCTTAAACTAAAAATAATTGGATGTCTTTGCTGTCATGCTAATAATACCACAGGTCATTGCTACTGGAAGAACATGAAATTTTCATTTTATTTTCTGTTATCCTCTATGTCGTTAGTATATATGAGACAGTTTGTATTTTGGCTGGATTGTATTGCTGCTTTGGTAGCAATGGTTCCATGAAAAGAACAAAATAAAAAATAGCGTTGGTATCATTAATGACATATTTTCTCCAAGGAACTGGAGCACTAGAGAACTCGGATATAATCTTTGCATTTATCCGAGTTTTTCTCTTGTTGTAATTATGTGTCAGGTTCAGATTTAAGGATGTTTTTCTTGCTCTGCAGTGGTGGATTCGCTTTTTCTATAAACAGTTACGGTATCTGACACTGTTGTAAGCTTAGTGAGAAAAGATGGTGGAAAGTTTGACAGGTAAATAGATGTATTTCCTGTTAATTGGAGCTGTTTACCTTTTGAAAGCTTTCTTCGGTACACAAAACTCCCTTCAAATATAGGTTCTTCTTGGACCTTTAGCAAAAGTTAAATGTCAAATCAGATTAGCATCATGACAGTCCTCAGCTAAAGGAAGGTGGACTGGCCGTGTGGGAGATGGGGCGCAACCCAGAGGGGTCAGCCCATCTTGGGAGGATGCACAGGAAATACTATAAAATATTAATAGCTCTCTTAATTGAGCTTAGGTTGTTCTTATCTAATCTGTTTGGCTAACATGAGTAGAAATAATACTATGCACACTAAATAACTCATAATTGCATTTCCTCCAAAGAGTAACATCATTTAAAGTATTTGGTTCCAATTAGGAAATTGTGTTTGACAGGAAGCTGTCCTGTATCTCGTAGAAGCGTTGAGAAAATGCAGACGCCAGTCTTGAAGCTGATCCCTTGCATTTGACCATGTAGTGTGGCCCGTAGTGGTGTGAGATTCTGGCTGTTTTGGGTATTTTGGAGAAAACCAACAACTACCACATTCCCAGTTGGTAGTGAATTGCCCTCCCATCTGATCTGTTTTTGAGCCTCTAACACATGGAATGCGTTTTCCTTCAGCTGGCCAGTTTGCAAGTGTGATTCCTGGCACCATGACCATTCATGTCAAACGGCCCATCCTTCTTCCCTGCAGGAGCAGCTGTACAAGATGCAGCACTGGCAGCAGCAAGTCTATCCTCCCCCATCCCATTCCCATCCCCAACGGACATTCTACCCACCGCACCCCCAGATGCTTGGCTTTGATCCTCGCTGGATGATGATGCCCTCTTATATGGACCCTCGCATGGCCCAGAGTCGCACCCCTGTGGATTTCTACCCTTCAGCACTTCACCCTTCAGGTAAGGTGTTTTCAGTGTTTCCCTTTATCACAGCTGTTGAGTTGGTCCATATCTGGAAAGTTTCTGTGCCTCACCCATCTCGCCTCTGTCCAGACTTTGTGTCCTGGCTGGCTGTGATTGATCTTCTCTAGGGATGAGAATGAGTGCTGGTGAGGGAACAGAGGAGGTTGGGAGGGAGGACACCTGCCTGTCCATCCCCTGCACTGCAATGGGAGATCCTCCCTAACAGGTTTGGAGCCTTAGTTGGGTGTAAAGGCAGATCTTGCCCCTTATAGTAGAAGGATCAGTTTGGGAATTATTGTAATCATGTGAAATCTTAATAGATCTCCTTCAAGAAATGTGATGGAGAAATCCTGTAGTTCCTGAGCTGTGTGCTCCTAGCACCTTCCTACCTTGTTGCTAATCTTCAGAGGTGTGAATATAAACATCACGATGTATAAATCATTCCCTTGAGTTTGTGGTTTGTTTTCACACACCTGCTTCCTTCCAAGCCAGTGATGTTCTGCCAAGTAGTGTTCTGTGAGGCTGGGCTCTGAAAGCCGTGTCACCTTCTGTATCACTCCAGGTGTATTTCCCAGCTGTGTATTTCCCAAGCACAGGCTCCCCTCTACTAGAAAGGTTTCCATGGCTGCAGTCACCTGCTGCCCTGGAAGGAAGGGGGATCAAGCTAGCTATGGATTGTTAATTCTTCTTGGCTATGAGATCCTAGTGTTAATGGGATGAACTCTGTCATGACCAGGAATTATGAAGCCCATGATTCAGCAGGACTCCATTGGTGGGAGCAGCTGTCGGTCTGAAGATCAGAACTGTCAGGCAGGGCAGGCGGAAAGGAAAACTGCTCCCTTGGACCCTGTGCCGGTGTGGGGCCAGGAGAGCTACACGTCTCTGCAGAGCAAAGGGTACTCCCTGTCACATCAAAAGCAGGCTGACAACATGACCATGGAGGGGCTGCATGCCAGGTGAGTGCAGAACTCCCCTGTCCTCATGCATGCTTGATGGGAGGTGCTGCCATTAGTCATCTCCTACTGAAAAGCAGGTGTAGAGTTGACCCAAAGGATACTTCTGAACAGGCCAAGGTAGCACCCTTACACTGTTGAGTGTTCATGTCTCAGAGGTGCTTACAGACTGAGCTATTCAGAGTTTTTCTATCTGATGCCAGTTGAGGCTGACCAGCTTGGAGCCTGTTCAGTAGGAGAGAGAGGCACTTGTCACCTACATGGGTAGGTACAGAAAACAATGCGTCAAAAATTCTGATGCTTTCTAGTTTGTCTCCTAATTCTTTGGGACTTTCTGAAACCAATTCCTTGTTTTCAGATCTCCACATATGTTGGAGGCTGAATCTCCCTTTATTTCTTAAGTTTGCTGCCCATCATAGGAACTGCTTTCTTTATCATCCATTGATTTGACAAACCAGGCAGTACAGCCTGGGGCCACAGCAGATCTGCCCAGCATTCAGGTATTTATAGGCTCATTGCCTCATGATTTAGAACAAACCCCAATTTATTTATTTGTTTCCACCTCTTGTGCCCAGCATGGGCCCTTGGAGATGTGCTGTGCTCTGCGTTGGCTGACTTTCTTCTGTTTGTCGTTTGTTTCCTTCTCAGGAATGACAGTTACTCTGCTTCTCCTGGAAGACCAGAGAGTCTGAGCACCCAGCGAGATCTCTTTGAGGAGAGAGGGGAGGAATACTTGAATGCTTTTGACAAGAAGGCCCAAGCAGACTTCGACAGCTGCCTGTCTTCTCAGAGAATAGGCCAAGATCTCTTGTTTCAGCATCAGGAGACTATGCAGGAAACCTGTACTGCTGGCAACCGCCACGCAAACTTGAGGTGTTCACCCCTAGAGCCTGATTTTATCCAAGCAGAGAAGAAGCCTGAATATAATGGCTGGGATATCAGCCACCATCAGAAAGCTGCAGAGACTGCAGTGGAAGTTGCCGAAGAAGTGCCCAGGGATGAGCAGTCATTCAGCGCTGACCCATGGAAGAAAGAAGGAGCTAATACCAAACAGCCCACTGAAGAGACAACAGAGTGGGCTCCTGAGAACAGGAACACCAGTGGTCAGCACCAGGAGCAAATGGGGAGGACGCGGCGATCTGGCCCGATTAAAAAACCAGTCCTGAAAGCCCTCAAGGTGGAAGAGAAGGAGAAGGAGATGGAGAAGGTTAAACTAGAGGGAGAGGACACCTCGCGTCCACTGAAGGAGAAGGCAGCTGTTCAGAAAGTAGAAAATGAGTCAGATGATTCTGCAGCCTTACTGAACTCCACACATTACCTGCTGGATGACAAAAGTTCTTCCCAAGCCAGCCTTGCCCGAGAGGCTGAGAAATCCCAAGAGGAAGAAGATGAAGAGGAGGAGGAAGAGAAGCCAGAAAGAACCTGGGAGAACAAACTATCCAGAGAGTCTGGTGATCTCCCTCCCACAAAAAGAAACAACTGGATCTTCATTGATGAGGAACAAGCCTTTGGTGGGAGAGGTCAAGGGCGTGGGCGAGGGAGAGGCTTCAGAGAGTTCACTTTCAGAGGCCGAGGCACTGTTGTGGGCAGCCGGGGAGTCTATAACAACCAGCGGAGCAGCCGAGGGCGAGGGCTTCGGGAGTTCAACCAGCCAGAGGACTTCCCCAGAGGCAAGCCAAGGCGCCGGATTGCAAGCGAGACGCATAGTGAAGGGTCAGAATACGAGGAGCTCCCCAAGCGTCGACGGCAGAGGGGCTCAGAAAACAGCAATGAAGGCTCTGTGCTGGACAGGGAGGACAGCGATTTGAAAAAGGGAGACTTCAAAGAGTCTTGGAGGTCCAACAAAATCTATTCAGATGATCACAGTAGTCTGGATCCTAAGATGAGGGCTCCGAGAGCTTTTGGGAGATCACTGCCGCCAAGACTGAGCAACTCTGGCTATGGGCGAAGGGGGTTCATGGGTAAGGAGCCCACCCAGTGGCAAGGCAGGAGTGGCGGAGCAGGGTGGCAGGAGTACAGCCACACCTCTCCATCGGACACTTTTGGGAGCAGGCAGCAGTCTGACAGGGACTACATTCAGGATTCTTATAAACATGTGGATTCCTTCTCCAGCCGGGTTTTTGATGAGAGTCATCTGGATGACAAAAGGCACTTTTTCCAGGAGGATTACTCAGCGGATCAGGAGAACATAGAGAACAGGCCATTCCGGAGGCGGCGTCCCCCCCGCCAAGACAAGCCCCCACGATTCAGGCGCCTCAGGCAAGAGAGGGAGTCGGTCGGCCAGTGGAACCCTGAGGAAGGAGCCCCCAACCTGCTGCCCAGCCAGTGGCCTGGAAGACCCAAGCTGACCACCACGGAGAAGAGCAGCATCTCGGGCAGACGGTCTCCTGAGCTGTCCTACCAGAACTCATCAGATCATGCCAATGAGGAGTGGGAGACAGCATCTGAAAGCAGTGACTTCAGCGAGCGGCGAGAAAGACGAGATGGAGTTTCAGAGAGTGAAGGCCAGCTGGAGGGTGGCCTTGGGAGTGGGAGCTTGGGAGAGAAGAGGGAACTAGCGAAGAGGAGCTTCTCAAGCCAAAGGCCGCTTGTTGACAGGCAGAGCCGCAAGGCTGAGCCAGCAGGGTTTGTGGAGCAATCCGTCAGGACTGGTGTAGGAGCAGCTTCCAGATATGAGAGCCAGCAGAACGGGACACTGATAAAAAGCAAAAGGTAAAGTTGCATTCTGATGTACAGGCATCTGATATGCAGATATTGGAGGAGTGGAGAAGGGCTGGTCTGTGGGTCCTCACCCACAGACGCAGCTGTTGGCTGTGGTTTTTTTTATCTAGTGCAGGTGGCTTCTAGCAGTTTATCCAACTTCATGACATCCAAAGGTTTCTTCATTGTCTGTTTTACAGCTGATTGATGCCTTTGCTTCCATGCTGGGCATCTGGGTTTATGGAAGTTGCTGAGACACTGTGGGCATGACATGTGCTGCTCTTCTTTACCTTAGTTTTGGGCCAAGACAGCTCTACAGTCTCTGGACTGCCTGTCATCAGAGACATGAAAGATAATGAAGGAAGTCCTGGTCCTTAACTCCAAACCTGTTTTGTCCTTCCTCTCCTATCATGGGTCCCCAGTGGAATGTAGCAGAAGACAGAAGTGAGGGTTGGTTTCTCCTGGGGTGAGTTGCTGTGAGCTGTGCAGGTTGAGCACCTGGATTCCCAGTAGTGTGATTGTGGCATGAGCACCATGAGTGACATTGCCAGTCCTAGTTTTGCCTGAGCAAATATTTTCTTAAACCTTAGCAGCAGAGACTAGTGATGAATGGCGAGCAGTGCTGTGTGTTCCTAGCCTGGTGGGAGGAGTTCCTCCTGAGAATATTTTAAGACAACTCCGATGCTAGGGATTAAGTATTTCCTTGCAGGTGTCTTGTGAAAAATCTGCTGATTGACAGGATGTTGGGTTAGGCGGGCCTTGGACCCGGGACAGTTTGACAACTCCCTTGTTACCCTTTTCCTTTAACAGGAACAGGAGAAAAAAAAGTCTTGTGCGGCTGCACTGTATTGGGTTTAAAGCACTGATAAATAGGCAACTCATTCTTTGTTTTCTGTCCTCTTGTGACCCATCTCCCCCAACTCCTGGATGTAGTAACTGATAGTAGTTTATATGGAAATAAGGGAGAGGAGAGATGATGTCTGGAAAGGTGCATGCAGGTAGAAAGGGACAGTAAAGGAAAGGGGAAGCGCCCCCCCTGCTTCTCCCTTAACTATTCCTCTCTTGTGAGTTGAATGCTTGGGAATGATGTGTGGATGGCGTTCAAATGGGAAAAAAAATCTGGTAAAAACAAAATGGGAAAATAACCTCTTTTAAAAAAACATATTTTTTTTTTTCTTAATGTCATCGGCCTCTCCCCATTTCCCTTCCCCTCACCTGATCCTTGCCAAGAAATGTGTGTTAACTGGAAAGAGGAGAAGGGGAGCTGTTAGAGTAGGAGACAATGTACAGAAGCACAGAGCCTTCCCGGTGGGGACAAGCTAGGGTACTAGCTTTGTTGCAGGGACAGTATGTTGGCTGACTTATGAGTACGGGTATTACTCTGTTTCCATCCCACTTTTCCCAGTAGCATCCTTGTAATGTGCTGTGCACTCAGAATTGAAAGTCTGCTTCAGGTGAGCAAAGTCTGGGGAATGATGAGGTGCGATAGAAAACTGGTAAAGAAAATAGAGCCCATGTGTTTTATTCTTGCTACTTTTACTCATCTTCTAGTGACAAATCTAATTCATTTCCCTTCTTTCCTTGTAGGTCTCCAGAAGAAGGAGGGGGCCTTGGTAACACCAGTGGTGGGAGCAGCCACTCTGTTTACAGCTTAGACAGGGCCTCCCATGCGAACTCAGAGAGTGCTGAGGGGCCAGGTAAAAAGCCAGAGAAGGAGCCCAAATCCACTGCGCAAAGAGCAAGTGAGAAGGGAGAGGCCTTGTCACAGTTTGAACTGAGTTATGGAAGTGAGTGTCTTAATTTGTTTCTTTAAAGGGGTAACACATTGTGGCTGAGTTCAAGCCAGACTGATTCAGTCCAGTGTAATTTTAAGTATCAGGTTAGATTTTTTCCATTTATTTACACAAGCAAGAAAATTCTTGTGTATCTAAATAGGCAAAACATGGAAGACAAAGATTATTTTAAATTTTAAACCCAAACTTACAGCCAAATCTGACAGTGTCTCTAATATTTCCTCTGTAGAAAGTTTGGGTTTAGGGAGAATATTTCCATATTTCTAAGATGTTAAATTTCAAGTCCAAAATTCCTTCCGTAGTGTGAAGGAAGTTGAAAGAGCATCCAGAATGGGGAATTTGAGTCTGAGCTCATGGCAGGGAGGCAAGAAATTAGTATCTCTGAAACCAACTGGCATTAGGCCATGACTGAGCTTCTTGGCATTTGTAGAACTGAGGCTTTACACCTGGAGGTGGTCAGTGTTTTCAGAAGTACCAGTGCCTGCTTTGTCCTTGCTAATATATGGAAAGGTATGAGGTTTGTTTCAACTGATAGTACACCTAAAATTACCCAAGTTACAACATGGCTCATGTTCCCAAGCTATCCCAGCTGGAGCTCACTCATCTTGAGGTAGGGGAGAGCAAAGCCTTGCAGGATAAAGTGACTAGTAGATGTCAACAGATTGCCATGCCTTAGTTTTCAAAGCTTAGCTGCAGTGCTGCTGGCTGAACTTATTTGCCTGTAGCATGGATATTATTTGAAATGCACTCTTTAAATTATTGTAATTATAAAGCTTTATATGCATACACACACACACTCTTTTTTTTCCCCGTATATGCTTTGTTCAGGTACCATCATTGATAATCGGGTGTCAAATGCAGCAGAAGAGAATGAAGTAGGTTCTATGGCAGGTGAAGGCTTCATTGAGGTTCTTACTAAAAAGCAGCGTCGTTTGCTGGAAGAAGAGCGAAGGAAGAAGGAACAGGCTGCTCAGGTGAGGAATAGGAGGCAAACAAAGCTTAACCTGATACATTGTTTGGACTGCAGTCAGAGGAACAGGGACCCAAAAAGGGTTCACATGAGCAGAAAAACATGCAGTTGGCCAAAGTCTTACAGATCCTGTATTAGGCTGCGGAAACATATTTTGGATCTTATGGGCAGGGGCCATTGGTCTGAAAAGGATGGTTAGACTTCTGACTGTTCCTGTTTTCTAGCAGAATTGTTAATTGTAAGTTAAGGAGGGCTTGCTAAAGTGATCCTCATCCAAAGCAACTTGGCTCACTAAGCCAGTTGCTGGCTGCAGTTGGTGGGATGTTGGGCAGTGGTGAGCCGTGGAGGACGTCTGCACTCTTGCTGTGTCAACAATGTGTTCTTGGTAGAACAGGATGTGGTAGCTTCCTTGCCAGAGGTGTCGTGTTTGTGTCTGGGCACCTGACCAGAAAGAGACTAACAAACTGGAAGAAGCTCTGACAACTTCGTGTTCATAGTAGGATAAAAGAGTTGATTTACAGGGAAAGATTTAAGACTGCAGTGTGGATAGCTTAGTCAAGTAATGTTTAGGAGGGGGCTTTTGTCTACATGTACTGGAAGACTGCAGATTCTACGGGGATGAGAGAATATATTGACATGAAAGGAGACTTTGTGAAATCTGGAGGACTAAATGCAAATGAAAAGCATCATTGGGAAATGCTCCTGACAAGGAAGGCTTTTGGTAGGTTCAGAGAGTCTCGCAAGCAAAGTTATAAAAGCCCGGTTGCTTGGCATCTTTAAAATTAAGCTGAAGACGACATGTGAATGTGCAGTGGGAAAGGTCTTGCAGTTGCAGAGATGTGTTTATCATTCTATTCAGATCTTGGCTCTGGGAAAGAGCCATCTCTGTATTGTGAAATTATTGAAATTATTATCTTGCTTTAGCTGGAGTAAAAGAGAGGAATTAAGCAGAGCAAGTCTGAAGTCTTAATTTTGCTTTGTATCATATCTCCCCACTTTTGCAAAAGAAAAAAAATCTTGTGCTGCTAATGGCAGCTTTTTTCACTGCCTTGTTAGACCGGACAAACCTCCCCAGTAGCCACAGTGTCCATTTAAAAAGAAAAAAAGAGTGGGGAGGGAGTCAGAACTACTTCATAAGGTTCTGTTACATGATTTGGGGGCTTTTCACATTGCAGCATTTAGAAATCCAGGGTTTGAACTTGCCAGGAGCAGACTCTGTTAGCCCAGTGCAGTGACAGGTCTTAATGGCCTATGCCTTTTCTCTCAGGCACCAGCTAAGGCCCGTGTCCTTCAGTCTCGCATTCCTCCTCGTTTTGCTAAGAAGCAGAACAGCTTGTGCTTGGAGCAAAGTGATGTAACAGTTTCTGGAAACAGCCTGGGCACAGAGATCTGGGAGAGCAACAGCCCAGGTAAGTTTGGGTTGGTCTGTTCTGGGGCATTTCACATGGCTGGGGAATCCTCTCCTGTGTGCAGGAAGGACAGGGTGTCAGTGCTTAAAGAGGAGACAACCTTCTCTTGTCTCGTGCTGGAAGTGAGAGGGGAGCTAGCAGACATCTGGAGTAGCATCTGTTAAAAGCTGTACTGTTCAGCCATCCTCTTTCTGTTGTTGACCATGTCAGTCTCCTAATCTGTTTCTTGGGTGGTCTTGTAACATCAAGATCCTACATAGCACTTTCTAGCCTGTTGGGCTGGATCTATTTCAGCCATTTTCTTAACTTTGCCTTCCTCTGTTTTGTCATCCTCTAGCTCTGAACAGCTAGTGCCTCCCTGGTTTCTATTTCTGCTCTTTCTCCTGTTGTTTTCAAGCTCCCTAAGAAATCTCTTCCCTATTCTCTACCCTTGCTCTCCATATGCTGTCTTCTCTGTGCTGTGTCATGTCTCAGCTGAAGGGGCAGCACTAGCTTTCTGAGGTGGTGAAAATATCCTGTCTCATGGCTAGAAATGAAAGGTTAATAGTGTAACATGCATGGTGTACAAGGTGTGCTCACAGCTGTGTTTCAAGCAGCTGAACTCTGCCCTCTGTTCTCTTCCAGCTCTTTCCGTTCAGTCTCCTGGCAGTGATTCCTGGAGCAAGCCTGTAAATACCTTTAATGGTACTGAATCTAGCACCACTGAGGTAAGTGGCACCTAATGTGCTATTCAGGTATTGTGTGTATAAAATATTATCGTAGGTGGCTTATGCTTCTCATTGCTTCATCTGTGCTTAGTGACTCTCAGCTCTGCTTGTGCAATTTTAAACTGTCTCTTTGCAGTTCTAATTTGAGCTTGATGCTGCTCAAATCTTGACCTAGAGGGCCAAGCGCTGCTTGGTGTTACATGTGGGTATAAATCTGGAGTAACTACCCAGTAGAGCTATTCTAGGGTTATGCTGCTAACTGGATGCGGAGTGTGGTCGAGGATGGTGGAATCCCATAGGTCATGTTCGTGTGCCTCATGCCTGTGAGCAGTGTGTAGCTGTAGCCTTAATGCAGGGAGGTTCCTGAATGCCTCACCTCTGGAGACCAGAGTTCAAATCTGGTTTGGGTCACAAGTGAAATGAGTTTGGCAATCTCAGCCTAGCTGCTATGTGGGACACTTTTTTTCCTTATTCTAAAGCCATGGTCCGGTTGGTGCATTGGTTAACCTGTCTCAGGGTTGCATGGAGCTGAAGAAGCAGCCAAGGGATGCTGCAGGTCAGGCCCAACTCCCTTGCAGTTAACCAAGAATGTGATTTGAAGAAGGGACATGGTCTTGCTGTTTTCTGGGACTTTTTTCCTCCTTTGTGGAGCTGGGTCGGAGTCCGGGGCTTTAACACATTTCGTGCTTTGCATAGCAGGGTTTTAAAGGCAGCCAGGGGGATAGTGGCATTGACTTGAGCGCGGAGTCTCGGGAATCCTCCGCTACCTCCTCTCAGCGCAGTTCTCCATATGGCACCCTCAAACCAGAGGAGATGAATGGGGCTGGCCTGGTGGACCCAAAGCCTGACTGCCAGAAGGAGCAAGTGCAGAAGCAATCTGATAAAAAGGTAATCTGGATTTGCAGCCAAGCCAGAGCACATAGTGAGAGACCTTGTGAAGTGGTTGTGTTGTTTTTGATAGCATTTATAAGGCTTGAGATTGGGTTATTCAGTCTTTGTGTCTCAGCCTCTCTGCTTTCCTGTTAAGGATTCAGATCAAGGCTCAGGACAGAACAAGGAACACAAGCCTGGACCAATCGGCAACGAACGCTCCCTGAAAAACAGAAAGGGTTCGGAGGGAACGGAACGGCTGGAAGGGAATATTCCCCCTGTTAATGGGGTGGAAATTCACGTGGATTCTGTACTTCCTGTGCCACCCATTGAATTTGGAGTAAATCCTAAAGTGAGGATTGAATTTAATTTTATCTTCTTGGTGATTTGAGCTTGTTGAGATATGAAAGGTGGTTTGAGGCGGAAGGATTATTTAAAGGAAGCTTCCAGCTGTAGATTTGCCTTAGATTTCATTACTGACACAAACCAGGTACTCAAGATGTGTTGACAAACATGTAACATTGTCTTGGAAATGTTGTCCCAAGGACGAGCTGGGGTGGTAACAGAGGTGAGGGACAAAGTTAGGGCCATCTAAGCCTTTGTGTGCCTCTGGGGGTTGCCTGCTGCTGAGTGCTGAGAAGTGTCTTTTTGTTCTCTTCCAGCAAGGCTTGCTGGAGGACAATCTTTAGTTTCTAGCGTTATGATTCAGGCTAAAGTCATTCACCATGAGAAGCAGATGGGTGGCCCTTTCACCTGGATTTGAATTTTGTATGTTTTGATTTTTCAGGATTCTGACTTCAGCTTGCCACCTGGTTCTGCCTCTGGCACTGCAGCTAACCCTGTCACCAAATTGCAGGATGCCTTGGCCAGTAATGTAAGTATTTCTTTTTTCTTTTGGCATTGATTCATCAGAGATGCTCCTTAGTTAAACCTCAGGTGCTTCCAAAGAGAGCAAGCATATTTCTTTGCAGTTGACTTCATGGTTAATGCTTAGGCAGCACACGTGACTAAAATCCATAATGGAAATCTGTGCCCTCAAGGTACCTTGATAAAATGAGCATCACTAGCTCAGAAGTGACATAGGGAGCAACTCCATTATCATACAGTGACCTGTGTAAAGCAAGAGGTGTTGCAGATCTGTGAGGTCACCATTCTCCTCCTGTGAGACACAAAAGAGTGCTGGTAATGGAGATGATGCAGATAGTGGCATTTTTAGGCCCAGACTGCCAGCTTCCTCAGAAGGTGGTCTTATCTGCCACAGCAAGGCAGAGAACTGTAACTTGTTAGTCAGGTCCTTCTGGAGGTTTCCTAGCTTATTCCAGCCATCTGGGTATGTCATTATTATATGTGAAGAGTGAGCGCACTGATAGCCCAGCTTGTAGCTCAGCTGTGGACAGCAATGTGAGAAACTCGCAAAGCTGCTTTTGAAATATCTTCAAGTTTGTAGACTGTTTGATTTTGGAGGTTTGTCTTAAAGGGTGTTTCTTTTCAGAAGTGCTCTTTCAGAAACAGGTTTTGTCTGAAATTTAGGTAGGTTCCAAATATGGGACAAGAGAGGGAACTCCCGCAAATTGAAGTTACTGGGTCAAATTGATGCTTAAGTGGAAGCTGGTGTAACTCGACACAGAGGGTGTCATTGCACATCACCGAAGCTTCATTTATTCCAACAGCAGAATGGATTACGGTTGAATGTGGTACTTAACTCCTGCAGTACCACTGAGGATTGAATCCTTTGAGATGTAGCTACTAGAGCTGCCAGCTGAGGCTCTGTCAGCCTTGGTAGGTCATGACATTCTCATAAGACTTTATAAAAAGTATTCACCGTTTATGAATCTCCCTTCAGGCAGGGTTAACGCAGTCCATTCCCATTCTGCGAAGAGATCATCACCTCCAACGGTGCATTGGCCTGAACCCAATGTCGTTCCCCACTGCAGACCTTACTCTTAAGGTAAGCAAGCTGGTATGTGTGTTTGTCCTAGGTGTGGACGCCATGTCCCTATGGCCAGAGTAGTGAGGATGGAGAGATCTTCCCCAGAGCGTTTTGTTAGGTACTGCTAAATCTTTGATTAGCTTCTGGAAAAGTTGTGCGTATATGCTGTTCAGCATGGGTGAAAGGGTTTGTGTTTCAACAGTCATGGATGCTGAAGTCCTCACCGATTTTAGAACAAATGCAACAGAGCTTTCCTACTATTTCAAATAGCTGGGTAAGATCTGTTCAGGGATCCTAGGTGCCTGATGGTTTAAAGAAGGAAAAAAAAAAACAAAACCAAACAAAACCCCAAATATACAAACAACAACAACAAAACCCAAAATAAACCAAAACAGAAAACACCACCACCCCAAACCGAAAAAGCTCAGGGATTGAGTGTTTGTGAAGGGTGCTTGCCTATTGGGAATTGGTGTGAAACTCCTCAACCTGAGACCTGCCAGCTTTCCACTGTGACTAGACTAGAATGAATTTGAACTAAGAGGTCACAGATGAACAAGTCTAGCCTTCGGTATTGTCCTTCCCGTTTGAACTGTCTGTAGTTATTGTCCTTCCTTTCCGTAGATGGAGTCTGCTCGTAAAGCTTGGGAAAACTCTCCTAGTTTACCAGAACAGAACTCCCCAGGAGGCGCAGGTTCAGGCATACAGCCTCCTTCCAGTGTTGGAGCTTCCAATGGTGTCAGCTACAGCTCTTTTGGTGGAGTTTCTATGCCTCCTATGCCTGTGGCGTCCGTAGCACCTTCTGCATCTATTCCAGGTACCCGCAAACTGCGGTGATAGTATTTGTATTGTCTGGTTGGTGTCTAGGAATCATCCTTGGATTCCAGTAGAGAGCATGGTGAGAAGAGCTTCTGTGTAAAGTAGCTGGCTGGCTGGTATTAACAGATTCTTAACAACAATTCAGGCAAGACAGAAAGAGGGACCATCTCCCCACTTGGGAGAATGTTACTTGAGTGCAACTGGTATAAACTTAGCACAAGGATGACATTCCCTGCGTATCAGCAAGTCGGATGTTTCAATAGATGTCTCTGCTTACCCTTCACTGTGCTCAATAGAATAGAAGGGAAGAAACCTATGGCTGAGAGACTTCAGCACTCCCAATATCAATACCAACCATTCTTCTGCTCATTTTGCTGTATAAGTCACGGGTTCTGAGCACCTTCTGCTCTTTGTACATGATAACAACAACTCGCTTACAGTTTGCAAAACTCTGAGATGAGATGGTGTTGCTATCCTTGAGTTACAGAGGGAAAGCTTAAGCTCTGTCATGTTAGATAATGTGTATAATCGGGGAGAGCATCTGGAAAAAGGAAACATACTTGGATTCTCTGACTGCTGGGTCCCAAAGGACCTCTCATGCATGCGCTATCCTTCTCATTCCTCCGTTCAAGAATGGAGTAGAATACTCTGGGCAGAAGTGGTAGCGAGTGGGCCACTGCAGTGACTCTGTTACTAGTTTCCACTTGGAAACCAGATGGTTCCAAGTCAGGTGATTTCCTTCCCCACCCACTGTAATTCTGCTTGTAAGTCCCATGGTTCAGGTCTGCGGAGAACTACAGGACTGGTGCAGTACCTTCTAATTGGTGCCACCCTTGGGGTGAATATGGCTTTTGCATCTCTTATGTGAAGGTCTCGAGCACCATGTTTGCTCTTTCTGTCCCTCCTAGCTGCAAAGACGAGATGATTGCAGAGACATTTAAGAACAGTTTGGAGCACAGCTCACCAATTCCCGAACTGTTAGTCTCTCTGACTTTTTTTTTTTGTGGAGGTGGGAAACCTCGGTTTACATTTAGCCTCTAACAGAAAGGTATGACTAATTCTCAGCAAGCCTGCTACTGTAAGTGGGCTGCTGGCTTTGGTATGTGGACTTACAAGCTTTACAGGCTCTTCTGAATGGGTACTAAGTTTGTGTTGACTTGCTGAGCTGGTTGCCGAGATGTAGGAAATAGTCTTGACCTGCAGGTCTCTGTAGTGTACTGTGCCTGTATCTCCCCTGCACCTTGAATTTACAGCCTGCTTTCTCTGATGTGTAGGTAACCATATTCCACCTCTGTATTTGGATGGTCATGTGTTTGCAAGTCAGCCCCGCCTGGTACCTCAGACGATACCTCAGCAGCAAAGCTACCAACAGGTAAGGGAGAAATACAACTACCTAGTGTTTTCTCAAGGAGTCTTCAGGGTGGCATTTAAGAAACGAGGAGTCATTTATCTCTCTGATAGCCCAAAGTAGCTTAGATGTGACTCCCTTTAGGTTCCTTGAATGCTGCTTCCCAGTGGGTGTCCCAGGTTAGTGACACTGAAGGGAGGGAATTGAGGGGCTTTTCCCATTTTGTACTAGTGCCTTTGGACTGGGTTTAACTGAAGCAGATGCTGAGGCATCTGTGTGAGATGAAGTGGCTTTCAGTAAATTCCACAGTCAATACTGATAAGCAATTTCACTAGCCGTAGTAAATAGGGTGTTTGATAGGGCTGGGGAGAGCCCCTTCAAGCTAAGAGTGCAGGCGAGTGAGAGCTGGGATTGTCAGTGCTTGTTCTGCGTGTGGAGCACGTTGGTCCCCTCACATGTCCATCAAATGCCTCTTGCAGGCATTGGTCTTCCCTCTTGGGTGCCTATGCAGTATCTTCCCCTGCTAGTGTGCTGCTGTTCTGTGGAATGATGCAGAGGCTGGGTAAAGGCACAGTGTAGGAAATAGTCATGGTGCATTGACTCGTGGAGGAAACTGATTTACTTTCAACAGCCTGGCAGAGTTTCTGGCTCCTCTTGTACCTCTCAGTCATCTTAATTTCTTCTGCAGGCTGCTGCTGCTCAACAGATTCCCATTTCCCTCCACACATCCTTACAGGCCCAAGCTCAGCTTGGGCTGAGGGGTGGTCTGCCTGTTTCCCAGTCCCAGGAGATGTACAGCTCCATACAGCCCTTCAGGTAACTGCTTTCAGTTTTTCATTTCCTTGTGTTCTGAGCTCTTATGTTCCTGATGGCCATGTACATTGATCAGATACTCCACACTTGTCTTCTCTTCCTCTGTTGTTGACATCCTGCTTCCTTCCCCTAGTAATGTTTCCAGGGTGGAGAGCAAGGATAGCAGGGCACAGAAGGCTCTTTGTAGGACAATGGCAAAGACCGTCATTGGAAAGTTATATTCAGTTGCTTTGCCTACCCTCTCAAATGGCAAGGCAAATCTTGATGTAGGAAGAGGAGGTTTGTGGGCTGGCAAGCAGACTTCTTAGTGAGAAACCCAGAGCTTACACCTTACTCTGGCTTGCTGCTGGGGAGGAGACGAAGAGACAACTTGATCAGAGGCTGAGTACTGCATAACAGAATTAAATAACTCTGTTAGATACAAACTACAAGACAAGAACAGAATAAATGCCTGCACTTTGTTGGAGGAAAAAAAAAGTAAGATTCAAATTAGGAAATGAAACACAAGTGTAACAGCAACAGTACTTGGCTACAGGAACTGCTTACTAGAATTGAAGGAATGAGATACCCACTTCAGAGTTGGGCTGCTGTGGGAATCGTACTCTGTACCCCCTTTCCTGCATGAGATGAGAGTGAATGATCAGAACAGTCCTTCAAGGCCTCAAAAACCTAGACACTGAGGTTTAAAAAAACCCTTATTTTGCTAGAGCTGTTTGAATCTGTAACTTCTGATTCTTTTCTGCTTTGCAAAACTGCTGCAGGCTTCTGGTAACCTGAATCCTCCCTTACTACTACTCCAGAGCTTATTGTGCAGGATATTGATACATAAACTTTGGATAGGACATAATGCCATTCTGTTGAATATTCCTGGAACACAAGGACATGGTTGTAAGGGCTTAAGAGTGGAAGTAAAAACCTCTGTGACTAAAATGGAAAGTGGCATCGCAGCTTATTTCTAAGCTGTCAATTTAGTAGAGTCTGAGAACTGCTTGGTGATTGCAGGCCAGATACAGTTTGGCAGGGGGTGTGTGTATAGTCTCCAAAGGTTTTCTGTGTAATGACTTGAACATTTTTTTTTTTTTTTCCTCCAGGTCTCAGGTGTATATGCACCCCAGTCTGTCTCAACCCAGCACCATGGTCCTGACAGGAGGCACTGCTCTGAAGCCTCCATATTCCGCCTTCCCAGGCATGCAGCCCTTGGAGGTGGTGAAAACCCAGTCTGGGTCCCCCTATCAGCCCATGAATGGAAGCCAGACGCTGGTTTATGAAGGCCAGATAAACCAGGCGGCTGGTATGGGAGCTTCCCAGATGATGGACTCTCAGCTTACACAGGTTAGGAGCAGGGCTTGCAAGCCACTCCCTTGTACAGTCTTTTTCAAAGCCACTTGTTTCTGAGAATGGGTTGAAGCTAGTATTTGTGCTGAGTCATGTTTTTGTGAACTAAGCTCTTTGTAAAGAGGCAAAAGATTTCCCTGAGAGACTCTGTTCTGTGTGCCATTTTTTCAAATGTGCAACACCTTATTTAATGAGTTTCTTGACAATTACTTGTCTGTCCCTGCTGAGATGTCATTTTGTAACTTGGAAGTCCTCACCTTCAATACAGACATTTCATGCAGATCAAACCTTGCAGTGCTTCATGCATAGGAGGCCCTGATGCAATAGTTGTCCTAAAAGTACCTCTTCTGAGGGCCAGATCCCAGTTGTCTCCAGATTTAACTTGACTTCCAGTGTAACTAGGACCTTTTATTAAAAGCTCATCTATCTTCTCAATTCATTTGTTGTCCAGGTCTTTTTTACAACTTCTGCTGATCAGTTTGGCAGCATCTTAATAAGAATTTAATTGTGTGAAAAAGGTTTTGTAAAGTGTGGTTCAGAAAAAAGACATTGACTCCTACTGTGAGCATAGCTGTATTTATGGACACATGTGTTCTGATTCTCCGGAGAAGGTTGATACATTTATTTATTTATTACAGTGTTGTCATAGAACCTCCCAAATCCAGCAATTGTGAGAACTGCCAGAATCGGAGGGAACAGGCTCTTGAGTCCTGAGCTGCACTTTTCTTTTTAAATTACTCTTAATTATTACTGTCATCAGTTTGAAGCTCACTGCAGAACACAGAGCTGAGGTCACTATCACTTTGTCCAGTCCCCAAAACTCTTTGGCATGAAAGCGTAGCAGACTTCCTGTTTTGGGCATCAAAGCTGCAAACGGAACGCTTGACACTGAGCTGTCTGATATTGCCATCACATTAAGAGAGCACACTCATGCGGTGACCACAAGGAGGACTGAAGAACTGGATGAAGGTTCTAGGCAAGGAGGAAAGCCTTGTGTCTGAGTGCAGTTATGTTAAATCCATGCCGTGTTAAAAGCCCAGATGATAGGGTGTTGGCAACGCTACCAGAACATGCATTTCAGTGTGTGAAGTCCCTCTGTTCCATTGATTTGCATTTATTCTGTGCCAGACTGCACTGCTTGTGAGCTTCCTTTTAGCAATGCTGAAGAGGCAGCGTGTCAAACACAAGACTGTTACTGCCATTAAGTGACTCCATGTCCTTATCACACAGCTAACGATGCCTGTGCCTGGCTCCCAGCTTCCTCTGCCCCGCTATGGCTCTGGCCAGCAGCCCCTGATTCTACCACAGTCCATCCAGCTCCCTCAGGGGCAAAACCTGCCTGTAGGAGCTCCCCGAAGAATCCTCCCTCCTGGATCCCAGCCTTCTGTTCTTGCTACCAGCAGGGAGGTAAGGATTAACTCTTGAGTGTTTATCTTGGCATTCACTAACCTCTCCTGCATTGAAGTTTCGCTCCTTGATCTTGCTTGTTAAAGGGGAGACTGGCTTGTTTGGGATCCTTAAATATCAAAGCCAAGGATTGGTGTTAAATTCCCCTCATCTCCAAAGCACAGGCCAGCAGTTTTTCAGGTTTTGTTGCTGGTCATCATTCTGTTTCCAGGGAGCCACATCCTGCCTTGATCCAGTTTGGAGTCTGCAGTTTTATTACATGTTTACACAGGTTTCCCCAGAGTGCTTGAGGGGTGGTGAGCTCCAGACACAGTTGGAATACTGCCCAGATATTTCACACTGTTGTGAAGCTTGTCCATTTGAGTAGGTATATTAATGTCATGTCTGGTTTGATGGATTCATATCATAAGTTTGTCTATTATAGGGGAGAGAGAGAGCACAGTAGTTAACTTCCAGGTTCTGTGTTTGCTTGTGCTGCTGGCTTGTTGGTTTAATACAAGCAGATTATTTCACTTAGAAGCCTCACTTTCTTCACCTGAAAAATGTTTCTTCTTTTAATGGGCATGATGGGTAGAAGGGCAAAGATTTGGCTTAAGTGTTTATATGAAGCAGTGAGTTATTTGTGACTGCAAAGATGACACTCTCTCTTGCTCATTTTCCTCTGTAGTCCTCCCAAATGGAAATGAAAGGGTTTCATTTCTCCGATGGTAAACAGAACATGTCCTCCGGAGGGTCTGTACCATCACCACATACGTACAGGTAAAATGCTTACAGAACTTAGCCTCTATAGTCAGAGTGGGGAGGAAGTAGTATTCCCCTTTTGCAGTGATATGGTGCATGCATCGTCCCTGTACAAGAGTCACTTGGGTTTTCATGCGTAGAATGCGCTTACTGTAGTCCAAATACGTGTATCAAAATCCACAATCGTGGCTTTCATTTCTGGGTGTGGGCCAGTGTGTATCTGACTTGGCCCTTTGTGCTTGTGGGAAGTGCATAAAGTTATTTGTTTACTGAGTCTGAAAAAGAAATTGAAATGGGTGGGTGCTTTTGTATGTTCCTTGTTAAGGAGGAAAATTTGAGGATCATTGAATGAATGTTTTAGCTTCCAGCATGGTCCTCTCAGGATGTGAGGTGCTAATGTCTAGACATACCAAACCTCCAGATCATTGAGCCTTCTGGGACATGCAGTTACTCTATGTTTTTCTCCTAACCAATCCATGTGTTGTCTTTTGGGCTGGGGAGCTCACCAATCTGCACAGCACAGACTTGTGCCCCATCTACTGCTGCTTTCTGCTGCCTTTTTTTTTTTTTCTTTCACACGTGAATAAGGTTCTCATTCCATTGTAGAATTTACTCCATGAATATTGTCGACTCTTCGATTTCCAGGCCTAGCTCTGCCAGCCCAAGTGGGAAGCCGTCTGGACCAGCAGTTAGTATGGGCTCTGTGCAAGGACACTATGTCCAACAGGTAGTGTACATCAGCACTTTGTTTGACCCAACAATATTTGCCCTTCTACACTGCCATGCTTGTGCCTTGGACTTAAGAGGAGTGGCTGAAAGGCCTCTGTGCTGAAGCTGTATGTGGGAGCTGTTATTTTCCCTGCAGGGAGAGTGAGTGGGTGGGTACTGAGTCCAAGAGTAATGCTGTGTGATTTGAAAGTCAGGGGAGATGAGAGGATTACCTGTTTTACAGTGTCCATGTTGGTGGTGGTTGAGTTTTTGTGGGTTATTTGCACTGCCAGACATGTAAGACACTTTGATATCTTTACGTGTGAGGTGTTCTAGGACAGCAAAGTACAACAGAATAGAAGAAATACCTGATTTTTTTGAACCAGATTTGATGTCTTGCATGAATGACGGCCGTAGTTTGTTTTTTATATCTGCCTAGAGGTCTCTGTGCTAGCTAATGCTTTGTTTTTGTATGTCAAAAGGCAAAGCAGCGGGTGGATGAAAATAAAGCCAACCTGGGAGCAGTAAAGCTGCAAGAAACAGCCTCCACAAGCCAGATGAAGCCAGTGCGCACGGGAGCGATCAAACCTCAGGCAGTCAAAGTGGAGGAAAGCAAGGCCTAGGAGCACCTCTGATGCCCAGCTAGTCCTGCTGCCTGAGGGGCACTGCAGCTTAGACTGGACCCCACTGGATCTCCTGAAAATCTCACCAGATCTGCTCCCCGCCCCACATTGACTGACTACAGCGACATCATTCAAGCCCCTCTCCCAACAAAGCAGTTTGAAACAACGGATATGACATTGACCTGCTTGCTTTAAAACAAACCAACCGTGTGACTTTTAAGTGGCTCGAGCCATTTTTTTTTTTTTT
>VZTL01010923.1:38437-63484 GCA_013400535.1 Scopus umbretta
CCCCATTCCCCATGCCCCATCCACAGGTAGCTGTGATTGCTCACTTGGCAAAGCCCATCCTTCTCCTTCCCTACTTCTGTCTCAGCAGAGTGGCAACTGGGGGAGAGGGGTTAGTTTGAGGGTTTTAATTTTGAAGGCAGCTGAGGTTTTTACAAAAAAGCTATATCTTTGTTTATAGCAGAACTTTTATATGTTCTCTCATTTTCCCCTCCCCTTCTTTCTGCTTTCTTCATTCCTTCCAGAAAAGAATTCCCTTCAGCTAAAATTATGTTCTGACAAAACTCTGCTTAGTTTTATATGCGGTTCTGTGCTATGTTGAGAGTCGTGACTCTTCTAAATTGAATTTGTTTTGGTATATTTTCCCCAGATGATTTAGCCTTTCAGATTATTTGATTAAAAAAACAGGACAGTTAATGGCATTCATTAATTTTTCAGTATTTTTATTTTAAGCTAGAAGCAGTGCTTGCGTTAGAAGTAAATGTATACTAAAGGTATATAGTAGATCAGTGCATTAATCTTGAAACTTGCACCACTTTAATTGTAGCTTTGGGGTGCCTTGTGCACAACAAAATGTGGCATTTTCGTTTTAAGGAAAAAAAAAAACCAAACACCAAATTTCTGTTGCAAGCTCATCTGAATCTAGGGGGTTTTTTGTGGGTTTGGGATTTTTTTAGTGACTGCCAAACACACAACAAAATACAAATCATAGATTTAAGAAATGTAAAATCTGTTAAGAAAAATCTCCTCACCACACATGGGTCAGAAGAGTTGGCTAGAGCCAACGGGTCTGTATGGACTACTTTTTGTAGTTGTGATGCTCTCTTATGCTCCCTACCTTGGCCGCTCTAATTCTTTGTGTCTCCTGAGACTTGTTCTGTTGTGTGTTCATCCCTTGGGGCTGCTCTCCTGAGCTTTGCTCTTCTCCCTTTTCCCTAGGTCTTGCTTTCTGTTCCTCTAACTCATGGCCTTTTGTAAAATTTGCATAAAAACACATCGGTAAGGGAGCCCCTCTGCAAGGCAGCCCTTTTAGCATGCTTGGAACCTCCCTTTTTGTGTTGGAAGCATATGGTTACAGAGGCAGTTTGGAATCATCCTTGTTACTCTCCTTCCCCAGGTGAACAGCAAAGGTTTCTTTACTTTTGATGCAGCTGCATATAGTGTGCATAGCTTACACTTTCTTACTGGTATTTGGTGATCTATGAAAGGAAGGTCCCAGTGGGAGGGGGTTGGGTTTTTATTTCTTTGGTGGTTTGGTTTTGGTTTGTGTGTGTGTGTGCGTGCGCGTGTGTAGATTTTAGGACTGACTTACAAGTTCCTGAAAGTGCTTGGAGTCTGTCGGCTAACTTGGTTTGCGTTGTTTAGCTCTTTCAAAATGTAAAGTAGGCTGGTCACTCTGAAGCGAGGGAAAGAAAACTTCATTTTTGCAGGAGATGATAGCTTGCTAACTGGCTGTGCCGTCTGCCTCTGCTAGGTGGCAGCAAGTCATTTGTTGGTGGTTCCAAAGAAGATATTTTGAACAAAGAATGTATTTGGGAAGGGATCTGAAAGGTGTTCTTGTTTCATTGTTTGCTTTTCCCCCACCCCCCCTTTCTGGAAAGATCCTTCATAACTTTCTAGGGATGCATTTGAAGTTTTAAGCTAGGTATAAATAAGAATTTTATACAGTAGCTTTAAAGAGCTTAGAAACCTAAACTAACAGTAGACATAGTAATGTCCCCTCTCCACAGGTGTCCCCATTGACCATGGCAGAGAACCCAAAGGGAAAGGGATAGGATGGTACTTTAAGAAAAACAAAAGCTCTTCCCCTTGCCCCTCATGTTTTATGGATTTTTAACTTCAGAGCAGAGTGTGCCAGCATCTCTCTAGCATTCTCCTTCAAGTACAGGGTTTGAGATTTAGCGACAGGTATTTACCCAGCCTTCAGACCTTTCCCAGACCTGCATCCTCATCTGCTAGTCCTGCTTCCCAACATTTTTCCAAAGATTGCTCCACCAATAAGTCATCCCACCCCCCTTTCTATTTTCTTCCTTGGAATATCATGAACAACAGAGTTGTCTGTTTTTTCTTTTTTTTTTTTTTTTTTCCTCCTTCTGCCCAGCTGGCCCTAGCTAATATCAGCCCAGAAACTGTTAATGGCTAAAGAGACTTATCCGAGCCCCACACTTCTCATATCTTTCCTACCCTAGACACACTACTTAAGCTTTACAAAGACACTAACCTCTTTCCTCCCACCTATATGGCTTTAAAATGGTCAAATGTGTTGGAGAAACTGGGTTATTGCTAGATACAAGTTCTTGCAGTCCCTCTGGTGTAAATGCCATCAGAACTACAATACTTCCTGTTGAAAAAGGTCACCCTTCTTTCTCTTTTAACCCCTCCATTCCTTCCCCCAACAGAATAAAACACTAGAATTTATTTATACGTATTTGATGTTGTAGGTCTAGGTGAAAAAGTAATTGTTTCACTGCTCTATTTATATATTATGTCTGAATTATTCTGTGCAGGAAAGGCCAAGAAATGCATGTGAGCTTCATTCCATTCCTCACCTTTGCGTGACTGTCAGCTGCAGTTGGCAAGACTCTCTTTCACTTAATGGAGTTTTGTGTGGTGGAAAGCGGTTTTAGAGCCCAAATTTCTAAGGTGCAATATCCTTCTCTGGCATATATTTTTATTTGTTTGTTTAAAGCTAGTACAAGGTTAGTGCAGTTTGTGGTGCTCTCGAGTCAAAAGAAAAGTCTCTGATCCTCAAGGTGCAGAAATGCCAGGGGTGCTGGTACGCTGATACAAAGTCAGCTTGGGGAAGAGGAGAATGGAGATGTATAGAATGTGGACACGGTTTATAGGGGGATAATTCTGCTTGCCGTCTCCACTGCTGAAGGGCCGAGCCCTAACGATTTATTCCTTTGCGAGTTGCTTTTGCTTTGACTGGATATCAGCTACCAAATTGCAGGCTCCTTCTGCTAGGAAAGGTGCAGTGGGAGGGAGAGGTCGAATCCATATTTTCAGCAACAATGGGTGAAGCAGAAATATTCAGAGGCTGACTTTGCTGTTTTTTGTTCAGCTGGAGATCTGAAGCATGTGTGTAACTGGTTCTTTTATATGCAGTGATTCACGGTCTGGCAGCTGCATTCAGTGCTGCTTTCCTTTCCAGTTCAGCCTGCTTTTAGCTCTTAATTTGAAAAAAAAAAAAAAAAAAATGGAGCCTAGGGAAGAAAAAAGGAAGGAAAAAAAAAAAAAGCAATCCGGTATATTTTTAAATGACAAGTGGAAGCAGCACAGTCACCAGTGAAACAGGTATTCTTGTTGATCTTCCATAATTCGCTCCTGGCTCTGCCATCTGGCAGCTGTACCGTGGTCAGTAACTCTGAATGTGTTTGCAGCCCATTGAACTCCATACGTGTTTGTGTTCATGCAGAGGCACTCCATTTAACAGTTTCCTTGCAAGAATGCTGCAAAGCTACAAGCTGCCCTGTGGTTCCTGTGTATTTATAGATATATATATAAAAAAATGAGCCTAGCATTTTTGCTATGTCTCACCTTTTGGCAGGTTACTATATTCACTTTCAAGCGAGCACCACTGCATGCCAAGATCTTGTTCTGTTGCATTTTGTTAACCTTCTGTTTTGCTTCTGACTGGTTAAGCACAGGTTAATTCCTTGTAGCGCGGGTTATTTTTGACATACAGCAGCCCAGTTTCCTTGCAAGAAAGATGCATTGTGAATAAGAATTAATTTACAACAGGCATCAGGATACTTAGTTGTGGCCCATCGACAGAAAAGGTGCATTTTGCCGAAGCAGTGGAACTGGTGGCTGTGAAGAGACAGCAGCAGTCCAACTACTTTTTTTGGTTGTTTCTCTTAATCCAAAGACCGCCAGATTTTCCTAGTGGCCATAGACACCCCCTTGGGTTTAATGGCTCCTCCCGGCTCCTCAAGATGTCTGCAGCCACAACCTTGACCGTTCCCCTGGGAATCACAGCAGCAGCAGTGAGGCGCTTGCCCTTTAGCATGTCTCGAGGCGTTGTCCTTAGCTGGAATCCTTCCTCTGGTTCTGTATAAATTGCATTTGTTGTTTCTCAAGGGGATACTGTACTCCTTAAAGCTTTTAACCTCATGACCTGTATAGTAAATTTTTTTTTGGCCTTTCCTCTCTTTGTCTTTTCATGTAGACCAGATATTTGAAAGGGCAGACGATGGATAATTGTGTAACGTGCAACCTTGTTTATATTTTTTGGAAACTTTTACTTGGACCGGAACTCGAATCACGGAATCACCAGGCCAGTTGCGGCACACTCTTTATTGCCCTTTTTCCTTGTTTCAGTACCTATTGTTTCTCCTTTCAAATATGTGATTGTATTAGCTCTTTCCATATGAAAGAATTCTCCTTATTTAAATTAAAAAAAAAAATAANGGGGGGTTACGAGGCCTGGTGGGGGGTGGCTGCTGGCCCCACTGCGCCCATAAGCCTCGAGGGGAGGGTGGGAGGCCTGGTGACGGGTTACAGGTCCTGTGCCGCCCCCAAAAACGCGCAAGGCGGGGTACAGGGCTGGATACAGGGTGGCTGGTGGGTCCTGTTGACACACCAAGACTCGGGTGAGGCCTGGGTGTGGGGTCAGTGGTCCTGCTGGGCCCCCCCCCGAGCTCTANNNNTTTTTCCTTGTTTCAGTACCTATTGTTTCTCCTTTCAAATATGTGATTGTATTAGCTCTTTCCATATGAAAGAATTCTCCTTATTTAAATTAAAAAAAAAAATAAAAAAAATAAAGCAGATTATGCTTTTCTCAAATTCTCAAGTCCCTTGTCTGGTTCTTTTGGTTAAAAGACTTGCATGCATATATATATAGAGAGAGAGATATATTCCCCCCCCCCGCCCCTTGCAGGGAGGTGGCCAAAGCACTGATGTGGGACGGCGGGGACACAAGGGGGCTACCCAGCTTTTGGGGTGCTCCTGCGCCCTCGGCGGCGGTAGGCCGAGCGCCGCGCTGGGGTTCTGGCCCTCACCCGGGCCTGCGGCGGTGGCCGGAGCCCTCACGGCCGCCATGGCGGGCCGGGCGTTGCCGTAGCAACGCGACGGAGCTCTTCCCTTTCCCCGCCCTCCCGGCGCTGAGTGCGTCTGACGCCACATCCGGCGCAGCGAGGCTGGGGGTNAGGGGGAACAAGGCCTAATGGGGGGGTTAGTGTTCCTACTGCCCCCGCATAAGGCTCACAGAAGGGGATGCAAAGCCTGGTAGAGAGCTGAATGGTTCCTTGAGGAGGCATAGGAGGTCTGAGGGGCAGGTAGTGCTGCAGTCCTGCCCCGGGGTTCAAGGCCTGCCTGTGCTGCAGGGAGAAGCAGGGTCCTCTGCATCAGGGTGTTCTTTGGGGTCCCAGGGCCTGCAAGGCGATGGCAGAGTGCAGGTGATGGCCTGCCTTTGTCTCAAGGCTTGGTGGGACGGTGGTGTACTGCCCCCAGTGCCGGTGGAGAGCACAGCTTTGCAAGGGGCTTCCTACAAATGTTTGTTTCACAGGGCAACATGCAGCTGAACAGCACTTGTGTTTTGTAGGTAGTGAGAAACAAGGACAGTGGCACCGCACTTGATGGTGGTGATGTGCTTGCATCTTGCTTTCTTCTCCCCTGATCAAAGCCATGCAGATGGAGTTATTCCGGTAACTGTCAGTCGTATTGAGGTGAGGAGATACAACACTTACTCCCTACTGTTTTCTGACCTGGCTTCTTGCAGTTCTGCCTAGAGGAGTAAGCAGTTTAGTCCTGCTTCCTGCAGCACTCCCCCCTAGGCTGCGCTAGAGCCCTACAGCGCCTACACCCGTGCTCCAATAGCCACCTTTTGAAGACAGAGGATGTTTGCAGGTTCTGCCCTTCCCCCCCCCCCCCCCCCCCCCCAAGAAGTATGCTCAGTTTGCAAGGAAGTAACTTTTTTTTTTTTTTTTTAAAGCTACCAGAGCAGCCTGGTGCTTGAGCATGTGCTTTGCCTATCACTAGCATCAGAATTTGGGCTGGAAGGTTTGCTTGGCCCAAAGCGGAATATAGGCTTGAATTAAGGTGGTGTGTTTCTGCAGAACCAGTGTAAGAATAAGGGAAGTTTCTAGCTGGCTGTTGATGACAGAGAACCATACGCATGTAGAAGCAGGGCAGATGAAAAGTTAAGAGTGTCAGTTTAGTAACTTCATTTTTACAGTTACTCCTGTAGATACAGCAGAAAACACATAAATGTGGAAAGCAAGAGAACTTTGGAAGATGAGTTACCATGAGCTGACTGTAGCAGAAAGTAGTGGTGCGTGCTTTCTGTCAAATGATCTTCAGCTAGCTTTGAGCGAAAGTGTGACTGCTGCTCTCCTCTGTTTGCTCTTGGAGGTTTGGACAGACCTTTGACAGGATGTTGGGATTTCTGAAGAACCCAGTTGTGGTTACTGCAGAGATAAATATGAACCTCGTGGCATTGACTGTGATGGGATTAATAAGCCGTCTTTGGGGACTTTCCTATCCACGGGCTGTAGTGTGAGTAGAATAGTTTATTTCCTACTTGAACGACACAGACACTGGTTTTTTAAGCATTTGTGAGTAAGAGTGCAGGAGCGGAAGAGCAGAGCTTGCCTGATGTCAGCCTCTGTAAATACGGTGGTAGTGTTTCCCTAACCTTACCTAACTCCTGAGGAGAAGGTAAGGGGGCAAAGCCACCGTGCTTCATTGTATTCTTAGCCTTTTGCCAAAACATCAGTGTTTCCTTCCCTACTATCCCTGTAGCCTGCAGGATACTTCCAGTTAGACTTGACATGTTTCTGCCTCTTGCATTTCAGTTTTGATGAAGTTTATTATGGCCAATTCGTTTCCCTCTACATGAAGAGAATCTTCTTTGTGGATGACAGCGGCCCGCCTTTTGGCCATATGCTGCTAGCTTTGGGAGGTAGGGCATCTCCTGAAATTGAGAAGTGTCTGTTGCCTCTTGCTGTGGAAGAGAGAAGTGCTGATTAGAAATGAATTGTCAGATCCTGCTACTGGGGAAAAGCACAAGGCAGCCGAGAGATTCTGATGTAGAGAGAATTAGGATTTCCCTTATTTAGTATTGTTAGGGGGCTATTGCATAAGTACTGGGGAGGTGATGAAGCCATGTATCCTTTACCTCACTGTTATCCAGTCCTTTGGATAAAGAGGAAGGTACGATGAGAACTGCTAGTGACTAGAAGTAGTAGGCAGCAAGCAGACTCTCAGGCCTCAGTTCCTTTCTGTAGCTGAGATACGCACAACTTAGAAGTTTCTGTATGGGAAGGAGAGATTAAATATACGTGTAACTTTGTCACTGAGAATCTGTTGTTCCCAATTCATACTCTCCGTGCCTCTGCACATTACCAAGGACTGCTGCAGGCAAAACAGTACGAAAGAGGGCCCTGTGGGAAAGAGGGCTTTCATGCGTGGAGAAGCTGTGTGTTTGGGAAATGGTTCCAGGGCCAATTTAGCATCATTTTTTATACTTGTTTTGAGACTGGAAAGTCTGAATTGTTGCTTGTGTTGTAGGTTACTTAGGAGGATTTGATGGAAACTTCTTATGGAACAGGATTGGAGCTGGTAAGAGATGATTTTAACTATCTCATCCTTCTGAGAAAATAAGCAGTATTTCAGCAGCTGACATTGCTTTTGCCTGACTAGTGGAAATAATGCTTTGTCTGAAACCTTCACTTCTCTTAAATAAGTCTTCTGCAGGTCTCTAACAGAAGTTTAAGGCTTTATGATTCCATAGCACAGATTTTTTAAAATCAGTTAAAACAGTTTAAGGAGTACAAGACAGACAATAAATTACTAAGAGTAGGCGTTAGATTCAACAACTTGTTGTAGTCATAAGGAGTTCTGTAATGATCTGTCTTCTCTGCAATTAATAGTTTCCAAATTTCTGTATCACTCTTGCCTCCTGTTTCAGAATATAGCATGAATGTTCCTGTTTGGTCCTTGCGACTCCTGCCAGCACTGGCTGGTGCTCTCTGTGTTCCTTTAGCATACCAGATTTTGGTAGAACTGCGGTTTTCCCACTGTGCTGCACTTGGAGCTGCTCTTCTGATTCTCTTAGGTAAGATTATTCCCCTGGGCCCCATTTTTCATGCAGGGGGCAAAGGGTCCCTTTTCCCCTTGTGACGTTTTAGGGCGCATAAAAGACTGGAGTAGCATCTCCCCACGGAGTGCTAACAACATGTCGGAGCTCACTTTCAGCCCCGGCCTGTGTCAGTCTCTGCTATGCCTCTCTGGTCCCCTCTATCCTTACAGCTCTGCAGCAGGCTGCCATTCTAGGCTGTGGCTTTATACAGGTTCATTTCATTATTGAGCAAAGTGGGCAGCCTTAACAGCCTCACAGAAAACCATGTTTCTCGTATTCAAGAAGGCCTGTACTCTCTTCCTTGGAGATTTACAGGGTGAGTTAGAACGTACTGTTTTTTAACAGCAGGACAACCCTACTTACAGTCAGAGCTCATCAAATTTCTTCACCTCCAAACTACAGCAAACCAGTCTGTGTCCTTAGCACCATGATTTGACACTTTCTGGTGTGTATAACTCTTTATTTTGTTTTTTCTCTGGGGGTCTGCTGGCAGCTGCCTGAAAGGGGAAGAGCCTCTCAACAGCCCTTTAGTAATCTGATAAGAGAAACCTTTCCTAGCTACCCTCTGCTCTGACTCTGGCTCAGGGAATCGTGCACAAAGCAGCTCATTGCAGCTCCCTTTCTTCAAGATTTGTCATCATGCTTATTGCCTGCTGGGGTCACTGCCTTGACTCTCTTGGCCTTGAGAAGCACTTCTCTGGATTTCCTAATATTGATTTGCTTTGCCTTTGTAGGCAAGCATAACACCTTTATATGCCTCCTGCCAGTCTTTACTACTTGCCCACCTCTTTGTTCTTGGAAACAGTCACGGACATGTACTTTGCTCCTGCTGGAAGGTTTTTGTTCCTTAAAACCCAACATCTCCCTATTACAGCCAGGAAGATTGCAAACAAATTAGCTGTCCTTAAAGTGGCAGGTCCTTCTGTTGGATAATGATGTGATTGTCTGAGGTAGCACTTGCCTATAGATAAGTTTCTCTAATTTTGTGTCTGTCTCTCTTTTCCAACAGAGAACTCTTTGATCACTCAGTCAAGGTTCATGCTCCTGGAATCAATATTGATTTTTTTTATCCTACTTGCAGTTTTGTCCTACCTGAAGTTCTACAATTTGCAAAGGCACAGGTAAAGCTGGATTGTCTCCCATTCTTTTGGATATTCTTGTGATGACTTCTTTTGTCACACACTATGTGGGTTTTTTTCTGTAAGTCACTTCACCGTTCTGCAACTCACTTCATCTGTCTGTAAAACCCAATGCTTTGACTTCTCATATGGCTGCCCCAGAAGCTTTCTCTTCTGAGCAGTGTTAAAGACTGCTTTAACTGGTAGCAAGTGTGTCTTTTTTATTTTACAATAAAAATAGAATCCCTTGGGAGCACTCCTTTGCCCACCCAGATTTTTTATTAGAAGGTTTCCTTCTGTGCACAGAAACACTAATGATAACAGGTCACTTAGTGCTCCTTTGTTATAGTTTACAGGCACTGAATTGAGAGGTCTGTCTCTTCTTGTGACTTCACATGTTCTCTGATCCTTGCAGAGGATAAAGTAATCTTTAGTAGAGAAAAATTATCTTTAAACTGAGCCCAGCAAGTGATTTAATACATTTCTTTTATCTGTAGTATCAGAAGGCAGGTAGCATTCAGTTTTGCTTTTCAGGATAGAGAAGTACATTTAACAACACCCTGTAGGTCAGGGCTCAGATTTGGTGGCATGGGAGGTTCAGAATGAGATTCCTCTGAGTAGAATAAGGAATAGTGGAGTCCTGCAAGGTTTTTTTCAAGTTAAATTACCTCAATTCAGAATCCTGAGGAGGTGCCCAGATCTCACCGTAACATCCTTTCCTTTGTCCTTTTCGTTTAAGTTCCTTCTCTGGACGCTGGTGGTTTTGGCTTCTGTTGACTGGAATAGCTTGTTCTTGTGCAGTTGGGTAAGTGATGATGACTTACTTTGTTTTAGAAAGCTGACTTTCCTGCCTGCCATGTGAGGTATCAGTGGGGCTTTGGATTGGTGCTAATTCTGAGCAGACATCTCCATGACTTTTTAGCGAGTTGGATCATTTCTATAGAGAGGATGTCAATTCACAGTGGGGCAATACCAGGCATTAGAGGGTACTGTCCAGAGAAGAACAAAATGCAATTCTCAGAGATGGCTTTATGTTAATAAATTAGCATCGGCATTTCACCCCTCCCTCCTAGTTGCGTCAAGCTTCAGTAAGTCTGAATTTAGGGAGTCTGTGCTTTGTGATCTGCCACCTTGTTATCAAGAAGGTTCTCTGTCACTGCGGTTATTTAATGTAGTTGGCAAACAAATGATATCTTCTGGTGTCAAAGCCTTGAGGCTTATTTATGTTGTTGTACCAAACTTGTCATGGATCTAAGCCCTTGGACTTTAATGCATCCCGTTCAAGAGAAAGTTTGGAGAAAGTTTGAATGTTTATGTCTTATATTAGGTAATTGTGTAGTTTTTAACCGTGTTCATTTTTTTATGCACTTTCTTCTCAGAGTGAAATATATGGGCCTATTTACCTACATGCTACTCTTGGCCATCGCAGGACTCCATTTCTGGCACATGATAGGAGACCAGAACTTGTCAAATGTAGGTACCGCAACAAGCAAAATACATTTTGTGTAACTTTTCAGTACAGGAGCCAGCTAGGAGCCTTGCAGAGCCCACAGATAACAATGCTGTCTGTAGCTGGTTTTTGTACTAAAATTCCTTGTCACAGTCTGCAAACCCTTGTGTCATAGAACAGTTTCCCAGCTTGGTTGCTGGAGAAGATGGGGTTAAATTTAAGATAAGCATGCGTGCATGGCTGGCTTTTCTGCTGTTATCCATGTCTTGGTGATTTGTGGCTCAAAAGCTATACTGTTTCATGTATCTCCTGCTGGCTCCACTTCAACTCCTCAGAGGAACTTAGCCAGCTGTGCACGAAGTTACAGCTGAATGAGGGTGGTTGGGGAAACTTGAAAAAAGACAAACAAAAGAAGCCAAGTGCTCGGGTATTTTTAATATTTTTAATATCTGGAGGATGAAACCATTGAGTTCTCTGCATTCTTCTAGGTTTCCTTGATGTGTCATTTTCTAGCTAGGGGACTGGCCCTCATCATCATCCCCGTGGCAATGTACCTGTCCTTCTTCTACGTTCACTTGACTTTGCTGTATCGCTCTGGGCCTCATGACCAGATTATGACAAGTGCTTTCCAAGCCAGCTTAGAGGTAAAGGAAATGTGGTCATGAAACTGATTTATTAGGGGAGAAGAGGAGAAAATCTGTCTTCTGTTCTCTGTTAGAGAAAAGGTGTGCAATCTTGTTCCTTTGATCCTGCATATTTGTTCCTTTTATGTCATTTAACTACTTTGCTGATGTAGAACTGCTTTAAGATGAAGCAGTAATGACTGACATCCTAATAATGGATGAAGAGCTTTTCCCAGTGAACCAAGAACAATATGTTCACTCTTCTGCTGAAGATTTGTCCCTTCCTACAAGAAACTCCACAGAAGTAGATACAGTACGAACTCTTAAGTGATGACATTGTATACTACAGGACGATAGTATGATTTTCTGTAGAAGAGTGCTTGGTCTGTCTTTTAGAACAGCATGGCTTTAGGGATATTCTCTAAAACCCTATAGTCTTTCAGGCATTGTTGTATTCACTCTCTGCTGAGTATGGTGCTGCAAGACTTGATTTTTGTAGATGCAACCAAATGCAAAGGCATTGTGCTAAGGTACTGCTATGTTAAAATGACTAGTGACTCTTCATAGAATTTAAACAGCCTCTGGGTTGTTTCTTCTTCTTTCCACTTATTCTGTCATTGTGGTTCTCAGGGTGGGCTGGCTCGTATCACTCAGGGTCAGCCCTTAGAGGTGGCCTACGGCTCTCAGATTACTCTGCGGAACGTGTTGGGCAAGCCTATGCAGTGTTGGCTCCATTCTCACACGAATACTTATCCCATCAGGTGAGGAATCTGGCTGGGTGTGTATTGTTAGGGTGAAAGTATGCTCTGGTTCTTCACCTGCTAGTCCAAGTATCTCAGTTTGGGTCTTGGCAATCTCTTCATTAATCCTCCAGAGCACACTGCAGATGCACAGATTCTCTGTGCTTTGTAGGAATGAAGCCAGTGATTTGGTGCTGGTTTGTATTCTGTGACTCCGCTGAGCACAGACATGTACTGTTACACACTGGTGAGTGCTTTTTAACCTTCTGTGCAGGTATGAGAATGGCCGAGGTAGTTCCCATCAACAACAGGTGACCTGCTATCCCTTCAAGGATGTGAACAACTGGTGGATTGTCAAAGATCCTGGAATGTGAGTATGCGAGAGATTTAAATGCCAAGCTGCTGTATGCGTAGCTTCTATATGCTTCCAAAACCTAACCAGGGCATAGCTTGGATTGGACATAACTATTCTCTGCTTATGGGTGTAGGGGCCACGTGTGATCCTGAGCAAGTAATTTCAGCTGCAGAGTTGGTAAGGGCAGCTGTTTGCACAGTCCTCCTCAATATGGTAAAAGCATTACTGGGGACTCTGAAATTCTGTCTGAACTGCTCCTGCCAGAACGTGGGCTGTGCTGTGCACAAGGAGAACTTTAAGGCTCATGAGACCGGTGGGAACTCTTCAGGTGCTTTACATGAAAGGGAAGTTCTGCTTTTTGAAGTGTGTGAGCCATGGTGTTAGAGTGCCTTGATGAGTTTTATCAAACTTGAATGGGTCTCAGAGCTGAAATCACTTTTGCAGAATGAGTATTTCTTTGTATTTAAAGGGTAGGATGAGCTGTAGAATCTGCCACATGGGGAGCAATTCCAATCGGGTGCCTGTGCCTGAGAGGCCTGGTTCGTACTGAAATGTTTTGCTATTGTAATTGTCAGTGAGGAGCAGGACTCTTTCTTTGTTCTTGTAGTTTTGCCAGTAAAAGCCTTTGTGTGATATCATTTCATACTGATCAGAAGGTTGCTTTTGTAGGTTTCTTGTGTTGCCCTGGGAACTGTATGAACAGTCCTGCCAGAAGGACTGTGTGCCATAATAAATGATACCTACATTGAGAAGGTTTGTCCATAGTGCAAACCTTTCAAGCAGGGACTCTACCAGAACCACAGAAACCCAGTAGCTTCTTCAAATTCATCAAACTCGGGACTTCTACAAGTCGTTGAGGAGATGAAGTCCTTCTGTAGAGCAGTAAAATAGAGGCAGCAGTTAGGTGAACTGCAGCATTCTCCCTTGCCAAAGCATGCCTTAGCCCTGTCCAGAAGCAAGATGAGAGTTTGGTCTTCATGGTGGAGGTAGCCATTGATCTCTCTTATAATTCTGCCAAAAGTGACATCAGTTGTACTACGACCACCTGTCAGACCTCACTGAAGCACTTACTCATGTCACAGAAGCCACCAAACAGCTGTGTGGTGGGAAGAATCTAACTGACCTGGTTTCAGATCACTGACCTAATGGCTGGGGTGTCGGTATCCCATTACCGATCCTCTGGGTCATTTTGCCCTCAACTCACCTTTGCCTTGATGAGCTTTGTTTCCATTCTGGTACAATCTATAGATCGCTTGAATTTCTCATCTTACTGCCCAAATGTTTGTCCCTGCCTGCAGCTTCTTGACCTAACACTTTGGTCATGACAAGGTTGCATTATATAGAAAGCAGAATGTAACCGCTTCCTCTTGGGTGTCACTCCACCAGGCAGCAGCTGGTGGTGAGTAACCCACCCCGTCCTGTCAGGCACGGACACATCGTGCAGCTGGTTCATGGCATCACGACTCGGTACCTCAACACGTAAGTCCTTTCCTCACCCTCTGCTCTGCCGAGCCTGCTGGCTCATTCTGCTATGTTGGCTCAGAATAACGGTTGGGGGGTTGAAGCACAGGGACCCTTGCATTCAGATGTGCTATAAACTGCCTGTTTTTCATGGATTCTTAAAATGGTGGGGCTAGGAAGGACCTCATATGGTTGGTTGCATAAGCCATTGCTGTGGCCCAGAGAAAGGATGCTGTATGCATATTTATTTTTTGCAGTTGACTGGCAGTTGGATTTGATACTCATCACAGACTCTTCAGTGGCTGCTAGCTGTTTCTGGTCTTCTCTACTAGTGGCCTTTAGAGGGGCTAGCGGTGGTTTCACCCGTGTTCACAATCCCTTAATAGTTCAGCAGGTTCAGCTTAGTCCCCTACTCCCCTTGGTGGGTCTTCATCCTTGCCCCTTCACTGCCTCTGCTGCAGGCAGGTGCTGTTATTTAGTATTTTGTGTGACTGTTAACCCAAAATCAACCAGCTCAGCTGACTTTGATGGCATACTCCTGTGTGAAGGTTGTGCTCTCAAAGTTAGGAAGACATGTTGGAGCATCCAGTGTGCGTTGGCTGATTGCTGCGGACTCGTGCCTCTTTTGCAAAGACTGCAATATGAAATTGCCTCCTGACTGCTTTCCAAAGGGCGTCTGCATGTACTTGAATATCACTTGGATTAGGAAGGGGGTTGTTCTGAGCTTGGGTTTTTGCTATGTCCCTTCCAAACCTAATTTGTTCGTTACTGGAAACCCCAGTGAACAGCATCTGTGTTTGTCACAATCAGTGCTTGTTCTTCAGCTTGGCATAGCATGCATCTGTATTGGCTTCCTCTGGGCCTGTTCCTGGCAGCTCTTGGTAGTGGGGAGTGTTCTCCTTCAGAGTAAACAGTACAATCTGTGTAAATGAGTTACATGGTTTGGCTTTATTACTGAATCTGGTCTAAGCTGATTCAATACCTGTATGGGTTTGCTTTTTACAAGAATTTAGGAAAGGTTTTGGAGGATCTTACTTTACTTGTCTTGTAGGCATGATGTTGCTGCCCCTCTTAGCCCTCACTCCCAAGAAGTTTCCTGCTATATTGATTATAACATCTCCATGCCAGCGCAGAACCTCTGGAGAGTGGTGAGTGCTCAAAGGGAAGGGAGGAGCTCATCAAGTTCCAGCAGAAACAGCTGAGGCAACATGACGATCAAAAGACATCTTTCTGTTGCAGGAAATTGTAAATCGGGAGTCCGACACAGATGTGTGGAAGACAATTCTGTCAGAAGTGAGGTTTGTTCATGTGAACACCTCTGCAGTGCTAAAGGCAAGCAGATTTACGTTTATTTGCCTATAGCTTTTCCTCCATGCAGCTCTCGTAATCTCATAAACTACTAATCTCTCTGCTTCAAAATGCCTAAAACACTAAAACAAATAACCAAGTAAGTAAATAAAAGGAAACAATAAACTTGCTCAGTGTGATAAAAGGGCAGCACGTGGTTCAGGTAGTCACACTCAAATTTCATTCCTTTTCAGCGTGCAGAGCTGTCCTGCTTCTCAGGAGGCTGTGGCCACTGTTCACAACTGGGCCTTAGATACTGCCTCAGAAGTGGATGCTGAGTCTGTGTGCAATATGTGACAGTGGCTGGAATAGTTAAGGATCTCTTCACACAGTTTGCCAGAATCTTTGACTTTACGGCTGTAGCATTTGTTGAGACAGCATTGCATGGTGACTCTTCACATGCTTTCTAGCAGTCTCTTGCTGTGATCCACTGCTCAGGCAGGCCTAGGCACTTTCATCCTGAAGTTCAGATTGGCAGGACTGTAAGTTTACGGTCATCTTTCACTTTCAGCTCAGTGGAGCATCTCTACCCGAGTGGGGATACCGGCAGCTGGAGGTGGTTGGAGAGAAGCTGTCCAAAGGCTACCACCAGAGCATGCTGTGGAATGTGGAAGAGCACAGATACGGGAAAAGTACGTCTCAGCCATGTTCTCGAAGCAGATTTCTGTGACTGGGGGATGCTTCATGCTGATAGGAAGGTGGTATCATGTGTATGTGTGTTCAGCAAGCTCTGGCCCTACCATGATGTCAGAATCCTTACAAAACCCCTTAGACCACTCTTGTAGTTGGAGTCTGAGGAGCCAGGGGTATATCAAATCTGCTCTTTCTCCTTTCTAGCTTTCTGCCTGTTACACAGTTATTTCTGAGCTATGCAGTTTTCTTCCAGGCCAAGAGCAGAAAGAGAGGGAAGTGGAACTCCACTCTCCCACACAGATGGACGTAAGTAAGAACCTCAGCTTCATGGCAAAGTTCACGGAATTGCAGGTGAGTGTATTCTTACTCCCTTCATCTTTCCTTCTGCTTCAGAGCAGAAACCTGAGCGTTTCTGCAAACTCTGAGCCTGAGGACTCACTGTTTATTCCTTGCCAATAGAGTAGTTTGGCTTCCTCACTGAAAAAAAAAAATATTTCTTAATGCACTTAGAAGGGCATTAGAGAACTGTGCAACTGTGCTATTCAGTAATGAATACCCAAGTGATTGTGTAAGAAAAGAAAGCGGAGGAAGATCAGTTGGGCACCCAGAAGCTGTCTGAAATTGAACTGCAACGTGTTGTATATGCAATCAGTAGTGTTGATGTCCCCTACTAACATTGCAGAAATTCACTAAGGAAAGTGCATTATCTAACAAAATAAATCCATTGTATTGATCAGTGTCCAGTATGAAATACGCAAAAATTTTTCTCCGCTCCCAGGTTATGAACTTACCATCTTACATCTGGAGCTGTATGCCTGCTATACCACTCATTGTTCCAATTCTCAAAGCCTTCTGTTTACTTTTTTCCTAGTGGAAAATACTCACATTAAAAAATGAAGACACAGAACATAAGTACAGCTCCTCTGCGCTTGACTGGATCACAATGGACACAAATATTGCCTACTGGCTCCACCCGACCTCTGGTGTAAGTGCGAGAGGTAGAAGTAACCGTGCACCTGGTAAAGAACGCAGACTTCAGTTCAGACGTGAGCTCCGTGAGCGCAGGGCTGCAGTTCCAGCCCCGGAGCTGCTCCAGCATAGACTCTTCCCGTATTAAGAATATATTTTTCCCTGAGGGTTGGGGTTTTTTTTTGGCATGTGATACAGCTTTGACAGTAGTGGCTTTTAATTAAATCATGTCTTCTTGCACATTTTAACGGAAAACTGCAGTTTAATAGTTTCCATTATTGATTCCATTTAGAAGATGAGTTCATCTCCAATAGCATCTTTTAAATGCCTGCCATTACAAAAGAGTCTTAAAGCAGTGAAGTTTATCAACTAGCGTTGTTCCAGGAAAGATCAGATTACTAGCCAGGTACATTCTGACATTTAATTTAGCAAGTATGTGTAGGTAATATTTAAAATTACCTAAAAAAACTGCAGCATATTCCTGTTCCTGGCTTAGACCATCTTCTATCCTTCAGGCCCAGATCCACCTCATTGGGAACATTGTCACCTGGGCTTCAGCTAACATTGCTGCTCTGGTCTACATGTGTCTGTCCCTGTGGTACTTGGTCCGACGAAGGAGAAAGATTTATGACATTCCTGAAGGTCTGATTCCATTTTTCTGTGTGTGCAAGCGCACGTGTCTGTCTGTCTTGAGGTGGGGGTGGGGGGGTTGTCTCTTGTGCTGCCTCACTTTAAAGGATCCACACCACAGGTTTTTTTTGCAGCTATGTGCTTGGCTATGCTAGCACTTTTTCCTGCCCCCTAACCCTGAAATTTTTATTTGGGACACACAAACATCTAGAGTAACCCATGAAGAGATTGATTATGGTTGTTACAATGTGACCGTCACCTCATGAGAAAAACGTAGTAGCCAGCATAATACTTACATGAATCATTCCCTGGATGTAATAAATCTCCAACCATTAGATTTGGATTCTACTGAGCCCTTTTGTGATAATTTCAGAGAGGTAGGTACTGGCTGTCTGTGGGGGGCTTTATTTTAGATGTGGTCATTCCAACAGAGGTACCATCTCCTCTGTGTGGTCAGGCAGTTTTATGCTGACCTTTCTGGCAGTACGTTTTGTTGTCATGCTGTGAAGCTGCTGCATGTTGGCTGTCGTCTCTCTTGATGGGTACTTCATAAAAGTGTGATAAAATTTAACCGTTTCCTTCAGTTGAGTGTGGTCAAGGTAGAGGTCACGTTAGCACAAACTGTAGCAAGTGGAGAAAAAAAAACCCCAAACCATGCAAGTAGGCAACCTCTTGGAGACTTTAGGTTTCCAGGGACCGTGCTTTGAGGTATCTCCTGTCTCCTGCAGATGCGTGGCAGCTGTGGGTATCAGCTGGGGGGATCTGTGTTGGAGGCTGGGCCGTGAATTACCTGCCCTTCTTCCTGATGGAGAAGACACTTTTCCTGTACCACTACCTGCCTGCCCTCACATTCCAGATTCTCCTGATTCCCAGCGTGCTACAGCATCTCAGTGATCATCTCTGCAGGTATTTAGTTTTCATAGATAGATGGATGGATGAATGAGAAGCGATGCAGTTCTTTTCTCCAGGATTGTCACCTTGGCAAGCTGCTGCAGGGAAAGCAGTGATTTTTCCAGCAGTGGCCATACTTTGGCATTTACGTTTAGACAGGTCTTCCTTTTAGATGAAGCGTTTGGCCAGCCTTGATGTAATTTGACTGCTCTTTCCCTCTCTCATCCCAGATCTCTGCTTCTCAAGAGCATGTTCAGTGCATTGATCGTAGCCTGGTTCTCTTCGGTTTACCTTGTCTATCGCACATTCAGCCCTGTGACCTACGGGGAGCCCTCGCTGTCTGTTACTGAACTCAAGGACTTGCGCTGGAAGGACAGCTGGAACATCCTTATCCGAAAACAGTAACAGTTACGGCCTTGTTACAGGCAAAAGGAAACGCCTCTTACGCAAAGCCAAGAATTTATTGTTAGTATAATTGAAATCTTAACAGTCTGATCAAATAACTGATAGTAGTCCAGATCTAATTATTACAGAAAAAGAAAATAAAAGAATACTGTTACAAAAAAAGGTCTCAACAGTCATATAGCTGTTAGGCGCACAATTCCCAATCTCTACCCCTGTTACATTCACCCTTCCACTGCACTTCAGTCAACAGCATCCCAGGTCCTTTGCTGGGAAGAGTATGCTGCAAGGGTTTCTTCTTCCTCTTTCCTGGGAGTACAGTGTTGATGATTTCTTCCTTCTTGCCCTACCTTGCACTTCGGGCTATTTCCTATGTTTCCTAGCACCTTGGTCTGCAATTCCATGTTACAAGAAGTTACTGTACATAGATACTCACCAACATACCGGATACATTTCTCTGTTTTCTTTGTAACTCCTAAAAGCTGGGTTTTCCCAGCTCCAAAGTTTACACATCTGTAACTATCAGTAATCAGCCCCGCAGTCTTCGGCATCATCCCATGACTATATTCCTCAACAATGCATTTGCCCCCAATTTTCAATGCTCTGATATCATCCATAGTTCGTTACATTACAGCATTAAGCAAAGTTTATAAACAGTTCATTCTGCATAAAATAATGACTTGTTACTATTATCTATGTATAATCATTTGGCATAACCATAACTTTTAGGAAGCTAAGCAAAAGTGAAGCAAATGGACATTAAAAAAAATGATGTTACACAGCTAAACAAGCTAAGAGAAAGCTTCAGGCAGGCCAAGAATTCAGCCAAAACCAGAAGAATCCTTTGGCCTGTTACTGGCAGTATTTTATTTACCAGGCTGCAGGGTTACATCTCAAATCCTATAGAAAGAGGAACTCTGAGCCAGGTAGAACTGAGCAGGCTGACAAAGAAACCTGCTCTAACTTGTACACATGGGTTCAGGGTAAAAACATTGTAGGTAGCTCAGCCCACGCCCTGACTTGCACCAGCAGAGGAATTCACAGGGTAGGAGAAGGTGCAAGTGAAGGACCAGGATCGCTCAGTGGGGAATTTGTAATATAACAAGGTTTATAGTACCTATGCCACAGTTGATTTATTTTTTGGTTTTGTTTTGCTCTTCATGTGGCTGCAGCAGCAGGATCTTGCAATACAGCTCAAAGCTAACTGAGAACAGCAGTCCTAGACAGACCAGGGTGATTTTCACCACTCTAACAAATACTATTCGAGGTTGCTTTTAGCTACCTGCCTCCCTGCCCAGAGGAAGGTATGATCAAACACCACAGTCATTCAGAGTAGGTTTTATTGACTATTTTTCTCCTACTTAAATCAGCCCCAGTGGCTAATGCTTCAGTGCAGTAGCTCATACTCTTTAAGTCTGTCACCCTGAGCTAAACAGCACCCAGCAGCAGTTAGGAAAGGAACGGATTTCTCCTTGGTGTTAGAGGTGTACCACTGAACTGTGGTGATCACTGATAGGTAACAAACCTTTAACAATTTCCAACATTGAAAAGACTATAGGGATGATAGTACAGACGGCATTATTTTTTAATGGTTGGTTGGGGGTTTTTTTGTTGTTGGTTTGGGGTGGTGTCTTTTGTTTGTTTGGGTGTTGGGTTTTTTTGTTTGTTTTGTTTTTTTAATTCCTCTAAAGCTTCAGCCATTACAGGACTAAAGCTAACAATTCTGAGTAAAGGGGAGAAAGAACTGTTGAGTATAAGAGCATCACCAGAAGCATTCCTTTGTGCTGGTGTAGTGGAAGTAGCACAAGTAACTTTTATATAAAATGGTCATTTCTGATCATTCTTTGTTCATTGTTTATTAGCAAAACTAACACACCCACAACCAACACAGCCAGACCCTGGTTTTAGAAAACTAGCAAGTATGAAAGAGTTCCTCAGTATTTCCCCCCACCCTCATTCTTAAAATTATACCGTAGGTCGAGATTCAAGAAGGATACCACAAGGACACTTTCAAAGGTCCAGCTGGCACTTCATTTCAGAATTTCTTTCCCCCAGAAACTTCATGTTGCTGCAGTATCACTTATCTGGGGTAAGCTACAGAAACTGGGATGTCACTGTTTATACTTCCAGCCTCTTGTCTGCTCTTTTTAGAAAAACATTCTTGAGTTTAAACCACCTAAGTGCTTTGACTGTTTTTGAGGGTAAAAGCATGTCCACAGAGCTGTTTGTACCATCAGAAGGAGGGTCTTGCAATTCACAGCTTTCCCCCTTGCTGATCTTACCAGCCAGCTCTGGAAGTGGATGGATTCTGCCCAGCAGAACCTGCAACCAGCAGTACAGAAATACCCTAAAAAGACCTGTAGGTCATGTTTCTGTTTTCATGAGCAACCCAATCCAGTTGGAGCTCATGCATTCAGTAACTGTGGTAAAGGAGACTATTTGGGTACAAAAAATAACCACACAATATATCAAGCTTCAGGAGCATAGACAGGAATAAATTAGGAACCAGAATCACACAACTTCTTGGGCCTGTCCCCCCCTGACGAAACATGAGTTCCCATTTGTCCCAGACAGTCTCTGTTTCTCTGTCTCAGGGGAGAGATTCCTCTACAGGTCAGTCCTTCTGCCCCCACAGGCTACTACAGGCTAAAAAGGAGGCACTGCTCTCCCACTGGCCAGCCAGAACTCAAGGTCCCAACAAGGTGGAGAAGAGTAAGGACTGCACCTGCTTGTTAAAGTTAACAGGGTGTAATCTAGTCTTGGATAGAGAGATCTTTTTTTTCTTTTGAAAAAACAGGCAGCTAATTTTCCTGCTAAGGAAGATCATCATCAGGGAAATGGGGTATCTTGCTAATCACCTGGTAGCAGTTAATTTTCAGGGGAGACTTCAGCATTAGACCTCATTTTGAAAATTAAAAGAGGGCAAGTAGCACTGCCTGTAACCAGTCCGTCAAGAACATAGTAAGTCCAGACGTTGTAGGGAGAAAAGTGAGGGGGGGTTTGAGGGGAGAGGGGTGGTAGGCCAACTCCTTTCTCTCTCCTCTGCAAGAATTTTCCACCAGTATCCCCCCTCAGCTGCTAGGATCATCTAAAGGGCACTTCACCAACCACTTCACCAACTTTCCCAAAGTTGTCTTCAGTCTTGGTCTGGACCAGAGGCAAATCCTTCAGACACCATCAGGTTAGTGCGGACGGCTACTGGACTCCAGGTGGGAGCGTTTGCCAGCTGCTAGCACGCCGCTGCTCTCCGTTTGTTCAGGGAACGGGCGCTTGTAGGTCCGACCGTGTCCGTTCATTGCCCCTCGCTGCCACTTGCAGATGTCTCCGTTTAAGATGTCTTGAATGTGCTGCACTATGAGGTTTATAGCAACTGCAGAGAGGAACGGGAAATACAGGACACGAGGGCTTTCTCGGCTGAGCTATCTAGAAAATGTGGAGGACCCAGCCCTGTTCAGCTCAAATTTGAACAACAAGCCCTTAAATGAAACGAAGCCTGCCCTCTGCAGCGAGGTCAGACCCCAACAGAAACCCGCACTTGCAGCGCCGGCTTTAACACTGGCGTCCTGCTCTGCACCTCCAGTCGCGTGTCACTTTTTCCAACCCTCCGCAGGCTGAGCAGCTGGTCATCCCGGTCAGGCTCCGAGCGGCTCCCTCCCCTACAGCCCTCCAGCAAAACACCTCTCCTTAGAAGCATGCAAACGAGGCAGTGGTGCGCCACCTGCTCTCTTCCCAACCCCAAAGGTGGTCTCCCCAGAGAAATCGGGCAGAGAACTGAACTCCCTTTTACCCATGTTGTCAACTCCTCGGGGGATGATCACATCTGCATACTTCTTTGTCTGCAAAACAGCAACAGTGGTGCAGACCATTAATGGGAACAGTCAGCTTTATTCTCGGAAGAAGCTACCAAATGCCAGAAAGCTGGGGGCAAAGACTGAGTGAGGGGTTTCTGTGCTCTGGGACTGCAAGTTAAAGCTCTCCGTCGTGGTTAACACCTACATGAATCGAGAAGTCATACTGGCTAATGTGCACTGGATTCAAGGTCAGGACTGTTCTTCCTGTCCCTTTGCAGTGAATCAGCAGGCAGAAGCAGCAGGTCAAGCACGGAGTACTTGCTTTTACACTTCTGAGGAGTACGCTGCCTTCAAATGGGTCTCCTGCTTCGAGGCCGAGGTCTGTTTGCTAAGAGCTGGTTCTAATCGGCATTTCACAAGCCATTGCTAAATCTCTGCCGAGAGCCAAGGTACCCAACGTGCACGTGAAGTTCCTTCCTGCTTCTGATGACATTTGATTGATCTTTACCACCAGAGAGTCCCTGCTTCCCCCCCGCCCCAAACTTATAAGAGGGCTGGCAAATTCAGCATTTCTAATGAGTACTTTTACAATCCCAGAATTGCTTTGATCTAGGGCAAGTGGCACCTGAGCTAGCCTTTTCCACCTTATTTAATCCACATACAGGATTCTGTTCTCAAAGGGCTGGTGTTTTGGGTTTTTTGGTTTTGGTTTGGTTTTTTTTTTTTTTACAATTTAAGTTGATTACATGAGCACCTAAATCAGCCTCACATTATATGGTGTAGCAAGCAGACTCTGTAATGGTCTGCCCCAGGTTTTCACCAGCATTCCCTGTTGAGAGAGAATCTGCTGGAAACCAAGCTCTTCTTTCTTCCTTAAGAATAAATGCAGAGCAGGAGTGTTGCAGTCAAAGGGACCATTGCTAAAATAGCCACGGCAGCGAGGAGTGAGAAAACGTGCGCAGCCTCATGGGATTTCCACGGTGCTTTGCAAGCAGAAGGCACCAACCATTTACATTCCTTAAGCAAGCAGCTTGCAGTGGTTAAATAGACGAGGCAGAGGGGAGAGCGTGGGACTCGCTCGTGAAATACAAATGTCAAAAGCCACCACTGCTGCATCTACAGCCGCAGCTCATTCCCAGGTGACCCTGCTCCTTCTCTCCCCCCAAAAACCACAAAGCAAATTAGTGAAACATTTAGTACCGGTAAGCAGAACTCCTCAAAGGCAGGCTTGACGAACGTGGTGTACTGGGTGAGGATCTGCTCAAGGTCTCTCCCACGTTTCATATCTCGCAGAACTGGGACAGGAAGATAAAACCCATGAGTTTTACCATGTGGTGGGAGACAGATAAGGAACGTGAGCTGGCCGACGCTGCCCGTGATGGTAGAGCGTTACCTCTGCGGGACAGCCGGACGTCAGAATCCGTGTCGACAAAGAGCCGGAGATGGAACATGTCCCGAATGTCTTGGTTGTAGAAAACCAGGATCCCCTCAAAGAGAACAACGTCAGCGGGATAGACCACCGTTGTCTCTGCCAGCCTGCCAGGAAAAGACACCCAGAGCACAATGATAAATGGGTCTCACGCCACAGTCAAGCGACCCGGCCCCAGGCCCAGCTGGGGACATCCATGTACGCACCCCAAGACTTCACACAAAACTGAAGCCTACCTAGAATGGGTCACAAAGTCGTAGGTTGGTACCTCAACCGTTTTGCCCTCAACAATATTTTTCAGGGTTGTATGCATCAAGTCATTATCAAAAGCATCTGCAAGAAGAAGGTTTAAAGAGGAAGAAGTTCAGATGCTGCTATAGCCAATGTTCTGCTCAGATTTTCTAGACCTAATGGGAAAACTCTCTGTCCAGTATTACACCAGGAAAAAAAGGAACTTATGGCTTACTCTTTCCTACCAGCAGCAAACCAACACTCCCTGCCCGAACCTGAATACTTGGTTACAGAGATAAGAGAGAATTTGCTGTTTATAAGCAACTACAATGCAACGAAATTAAGAACCCAAATGTGAAGTTGGTAATTGTATAATTTGGCCAAACCGCTTGGTGATTGTGTAATTTTGTGCAACTCTCTTAGCCTGTTAGCTAAGAGTAATTTAGAAAACCTCAGACATCTTTAATGCTTTTCATTATCCACCCGGGTGAACCTGCAGCAGGCTCTAGGCTTCAGCCAAGGGCAGATCATTGTCCCGTCCGCAACCCACAGCAAGGGGAGCAGCTGTTTACGCGGACAAGAAACATCGGGGAAGGATTTGGGGAACCGTGCAGTTTGTTACAGATCTCCTCAGCGGCCGAGGATGAGGAGACGGAGCACGAGCCGGGATGCTCTCCAACTCTGCAGCATCGCCCTGGGCGAAGGCGCGCCAAGCGGGCAGCCACCACCCGCAGCAGCGCAGCGCTCGCACAGCGGCGGGCCCAGGCGAAAGGCAAAGGGACCTTTTGGCGGGGGAAAGAGCGCTTCGGTTACCCCGTACTTCTCATCTCCAACGAGCCCTTTCGGTAAGCCCCGGCTGGTCTCCCACCGCTACCCCAACCGCGTTAACAACGGGGG
>VZTL01010923.1:64387-157019 GCA_013400535.1 Scopus umbretta
CCCCGCGGGCGGCGGGGACGGGGCCGTGGTGCTGGCGGCCGTCAGCAACGCCGCCTTCGAGGGGGACCCGCCGCCCTACTCGCCCCCGGACCCCAAGAGCGTTCATCTCCTCTACCCGCCCTTCCCGGCCGGCTTCTCCCAGCAAGCGCCCGTCGTCGTCTGCCAGCCGGGGCCGGGGCCCTTCCCGCCCCAGGGCGTCCCGCCCGCGCCCCTGCCCTTCGCCACCGTACGTATCCCTCACCCCGAGGTGTTCGTCGCCCCTCACCCCCCCACTCGCGGCTTCGTGGGGGCCCAAGCGGCGCCTTCAGCAGCGCTCGAGCACCGCAGCCCGCGGGGGGCTCGGGGGGGCCCGCAGCTCTAACCTCCCGCTCCCCCCGTCACAGTACGACGGGCAGCCGAGCGCGGGGCTGTCGCCCGCCGGCCATGGGCAGCGCCTGCCCAAGGACTACATGGTGGAGTCGGTGCTGGTGACCGTCTTCTGCTGCCTGCTGACCGGGGTCGTCGCCCTCATCTACTCCCACGAGGTGAGGATGGCGCGGTCCTGGTGGACACCGAACCCGCCTGGTGCCGCGAAGCCCCCTCCCGGTGCTGCGGGTCTCTTTAACCTCTCCCCTTCTCCTCCTGTGCCAGACGCGGGCTGCTCTCGGCCGTGGGGACGTGGCCCAGGCGAACGTGGCATCCAAAAAGGCCCAGTCGCTGGTCCTCTTCAGCCTCCTCTTCGGGTTGTTCGCCTCCATCAGCTGGGTTGTCTACGTCCTGGTAGCCCTGTACCTATGAGAGGGGCCCCGAGCCCCAGGGACACGGCGTGTGCCGGGGGCTCCTTGCGGCTCACCACGGCCCAGGGACACGGGCAGGTGGAGCGGCCGCAGCCCCCGCCTGGCATCGCCGGGGCTGCTGTGGGAAACGGGTGACCACAAAGTGTTATCGATGGGTGACCACAAGGCATTATGGATGGGTGACCAGGAAGCGTTACCAGAGCCGAGGGGCAGCGTCTGGCCTTCCTGGCGGGGCGAGGAGCAGCTCCGGAGCTGCGCACGCCTTCGCCCACCCGCTCTCAGCCCCGCGACCTGCGACGCGGGCAGGACGAACCCAGACTGAAGCGATGCCGGTGCCACGCGCCGGAGCCGGCTCTGGGCAAGGAGACTTGTCGGAGCGGCGGCACCACGTCTGGGATCAGGCTCTGCTGCGGGATGTCGAATCCCGTTACCGCGGACTGTCACTTGGAGATGCGAAACGGGAACTTGCAGGGGGAGCGTCTTGCAGAGCCGGGGCTGGAGATGGAGCAAACAGCCAAGGCGTAAATGGAGAGGCCAAAGTGTGCAGCCGCTCCGCCGGCAGCTGCTGCTCTGGGCGTGCGAGAAGCCCTCACCGGTAATTAATAATGTGAGAAGATGTAAACCCACTGATTTGGCTTCCACGGTAATTTTGCACACACAGACAGACACACGCGCTGTATCGCCACCTTCTTCCTGCTTCCAGATTGAAATAAAATACAGGCGTAGCCAAAGCTTCTGTTTTCTCTGCGCACCAGCGACCTTCCCCCCCTCCCGCCCGTGGCTTTTGTTTGCCACAAAACTCAGGGTAAATTTTCCTGTAATCGGTCAAATCAGGGTTTCCTCCGAAAGCAGGTGGGCGCCGCGGCTCCGGCCCAAGCAGGAGCCCAGGGGGACCCCAGGGAAGGGGAGCCCCCCCGGGGCCGTGCTAGGGATGCAGGGGTGCCACTCGCGGAGCTGCTGCAGGGCAGGGGAGGATGAGCCGCTGGGTCTTCCGAAGGCGGCTCCGATGAGCCGACCAGGGATGGAAGCGTGCCCCATGCCCGGCCCTGGCTCTGCTCATGGCCACGCTCGTGTCTGCCTGCCGGGGAGCCGTGACGGACCCCGCAGCCCCCTCACGCTTTGCCGGGCCGGTGGGATGCGGCACCGCGGTCCGGCCCCAGCGAGCGAGCGGGCGGTACGTGCTCAGTCAGTGTCTGGGCATCCTCCTCCCAAGCTGGCCGATGCCGATTATTTCCAGAGGAATTTTGAACCCCGTCCAGGGACTGAAATAGTGCGGGAGCGTGCTCAGCCGCCCAGGCCACCGCAGGGGTTATTTATAGCCCTCGGCCGCCCGGCATGTGGCCGCTGCATGGGCTGGGCTGTGGCCAGGCACACGCCTGCCAGCCTGTGTTTCGGGGAGCGGAACCCCCCGACACGGGGGACATCAGTGCCCAGGGGAAGGTGACAGGAGCAGATAGCGCCCATCCCAAGTGTAGGGCTTGTACTGGGGCGAGACCGCCTCGCTGGGAGGTAAGGAAGAGATTTATAGGGGAAAAATAAAAGGGAAAAGGGCCAAGGGCAGAGGAAAACCCCGAGGGGCATGTGAGAAAACACGAGGCCACACCAGCGCCAGAAGTGGATTCGATTGTCACTTTAATCCACAGACTGCTGCATGCACTGTAAACAGGATCATCAGGCAGGCTTGTTATTGGTGTTTATTTGTCTTTAATATAAAAATTACAGGTCTGAAACGTTCGCAGAAAGATGCCACCATCAGGACCGCGTTAGTGCTAAATATATAATACAACTGAACAGCTGGGGGGGAGAGGCCTGGGAGCAGGGCAGGGGGCTGGGAGCGGGGACATCGCTTCTGCCCGCTCCCTGCCCCGCGCGGAGAGGGGACCGAGACCCCTCCACCCCCCCGAAAGAGGCGACGGCCTCGAGGACGCTGCCTGCGAGATACGTGAACGTGCTCGTGGCCCATCTTGCAAACGGCTGCTGTTCTGGGCTTTTGCTCCCCAGGGCTGCTGCTCCTGGAGAGGGGGAGGTCTCTGCTGAGCAAACCTGAAGCTGCTCTGGGCCAGGAGCCCCCTCTTTCGGGTCCCTCCAGCCCCGCGAGCCTGGCCCGAGTCGGGACACGAGCCCGGAGCCGTGGTCGGGACAGCCCGCTCGGCTGGGGGTGGCCGCAAAGGGGAGAAAGGGGGGGGAGGAAAGCCGGGGGGCTCGGCCCCACCGCGCCGGACGAGGTGCTGCAGCCGGGCAGACCTCCCATCCCCACTCCGTGGGCCGAGCCTCTGGCTTTCGGGGGGGGGGCTGGCGGGGGGCAGGGACCGAGACCCCCCCCTTTGGCACTAAGAGGGCTTGTGGTTTCAAGTGCAGGGAAGAACCTGCAAGGGCTCCCGCTCGCCAGCGAGAGAGGAGGCGAGCATCCTGGCAGGGCTGAAGACAAGGTGCACCCTCCCGTCCCGCCGCGGCATCGAGCCCCAGCCACGAACNGGGGGGGGGGGCTGGCGGAGGGCAGGGACCGAGACCCCCCCCTTTGGCACTAAGAGGGCTTGTGGTTTCAAGTGCAGGGAAGAACCTGCAAGGGCTCCCGCTCGCCAGCGAGAGAGGAGGCGAGCATCCTGGCAGGGCTGAAGACAAGGTGCACCCTCCCGTCCCGCCGCGGCATCGAGCCCCAGCCACGAACACTGCACCCCCACGGGGAAAGCGGAGCCATGGGCTGCGGTTTTAGTGCTACCACCACACACGACACTCCTAGAAACAGCCCATGCCGCAGCACACCGGCCGAGAGAGGTGCTCGGAGCCGGCCGGGGGGGAAGCCTGCGCCAGACATGGGATGTATTTGCCTTTTCACAGTCTCGCCATGTTGGGTTTTTTTTTAGAATCTTATTTACAAAGGAAAACACAAGCATTACTTCCTGCGTGGAAGGCTGGGAAGCCTTTGGGGATTGCAAAGCCTTGGCTGGCCGTGACACGTGGCTCCGATGCCCTTAGTGCCATGAAAATAAACCGGTTTTGAAGTGTTCTGGCTTGGACGCCGCATTCCAGCGCAGGAAGATCCCGCTCCTCCCGCTCTGGGGTTGCACCGCACGACCCCATGCTCTCCTCCCCCAGGAGATGCCTTCGTGGGCGGGGGGTGTGGGGGGTGTGTGTGTCTCTGCGCTTCAGCATTTGGCCACTGTGCGAGTCCTGTGCCTAAACTTTCGGGAAAGTAATCGAGCTGGGTACAATCCTACGAACAGGGGCAATGCCACTGTCACTCCCTCCTGCTGCCTGCCAGGCAGAGCTGCCGTCTGCAGAGAGCTGGCTAAGACTTTGCAATCTGCTTGTAGAAGGAAGTGCTTGCAACTCTGATTCACCCAGAATAAACAGAGGCTTTAGCAAACATGGAGCTGCTACTGAGAAACAAGTGAAGGATGCTCTGCGAAACACCCCGTCGGTATTCCGAGCCGCTGCCCTAAAGCTGCAGGATTTTGTTAGACAGAACTCTGTAAAAACCTGGGACCACCACACCTGGGACCACCACCAACACGGTGCTGAGAAAGGCCTCGCAAGGCTGCTAAAACCTACAGCGTACACTCAAACCCACAATCCACGCCGTGAACCATCGGATGGAGAGGAGGGACGCGAAATGGCCTGGCTGGGGCTGCACTGGCGAGGACGCTTGGGGGGGGGGACATGGAGAGGGGACCGAGGGGCTGAATAAGGCACACCGAACAGATTGGGGTTAACGCTGCATGTGTGGGAAATGAGACACCCCCCGCCCTTGCTCTTCCATGCCGGGCTGCCCCTGCCCTGCTGGCTCCGGCATGGCGGGTGGGACTGGGGATGGGGGACGGGGACCTGCTGGGACTCCTGCCAAAGCACGGACCACAAAGCACAGCACCAAGGGTCAGCCAGATGGGGACCCTCCTAAAAAACCATTTGGCAACAGTGAGAGGAGAGAGGAGTGGGGTGGAGGGGATGGGGCGGCTCGGCCGGGCACAGGACTCCTTCCCGGTTCCCATTTCCAATCCCAGAAACGGACCCGCCGGCTCCTTTGCCTGGCTCCCGCACCTGCTCCGCAGCCAGCGCCCACGCGGCCGCCCCGAGCCTCCTTTCTTCCAGCACTTGGAACAACATTGTCACTGGTTGTGAATTTTGTACATACCGTTTTGCACTTTTTTTTTTTTTCCTATAAACCCATTGGTATTCAGACATGCATCAAAAAAATCCGCAATGGATTCTAAATACTAATGTTTACAGTCTCGTATACTACAGCATTTACTGTGCAAAAGCTAGTACCATCGCTAAAAGATACGGGTTCACAGGACCAGTGAACTGCAGTACCTCGGGTAGTCAACGCTTCCAGGGTTCGGAGGGATTCCTGTTGCTTAAATAACGAGATCTGAGAGGAGGAGGGGGAAATGATGACTGGAGATGGCGGGTCCCTGGCCACATTTTCAGTGCCTCTTCCGTATCTACGACCAGTGCCTTCCTCCCATGAAGAAGGCATGAGAGATCTGGGGTAAACCGAAGACCCCTGTAAACACAAGCAGCTCTCCGAAAGCAGAGCTCCTCTGGCAGGCAGCGGGAGACTCTTTCATCCTCATCTCCTGGGGATGAACACGTTTCGAGGTGGCATTGCAGGAGAGACTCAAACCCTTGGCTTCCACGGCTGCTGCCTGCTGAACACCACTCTGGAGACAAGTTTGTGAGTGCTGAGCTCTTGCTGACCCTCCTTCGTGGATGAAAACAAAAGCCCGGGTATTCCCGGATGCCATCGGTCAGCAAACCGTAACGCGCTTGCACGGGACCCTCCTTCCACAAAGCTCTCTCCCCGGGTTTAAAGCTGATTCACGGCACAGAGGGATGGGAGGAGAAGGAGGGCGAGCGCAGCCAGCACCGGCTGAGCTCTGCCTGTCGCAGCTGACGCGTGCGGTCACTGCTCGCCTGCTGCGAGAGCTCGACATCCGCACACCCAGGGATCGCTGCCAGCTGGGAGGGAGGGTGCGTCATCCAGTAACAGGTACAAACATTGAACTCCAGTCTCGTAGCTGCCCTCGGTGCGTCTGCGGAGCCATTCTCCTCGCTCGCACAACCCCTCCTCCTAGGTTTTCTCTTCTCGGTCTGTTTTCCGCCTCGTAATGTTCCGAGGTTTGATTTTGAGGGACAGTTCCCACAAGGCCTCCTCAGCCAGGTGGTCGCTGAAATCGTTGAAGAATGACACTATGTCGTCATTTCTTCTGATGTCGTAATGTCTGGAAAACCACAGAGGAGGGCAGCAGTTAAACAAGGGGCTACCTGGGGACCTCTCCCAGCTTCGAGCCACCCCTGCCCTGCTCTAAGGGACACCCAGCGCCCTGGGGTCTGCACTACCTGAGCCCAATACTCGTGACTGCGGTGTGACACCAAAAAGGGAAAAAACCATCATGCCCGTTGCTGAATTGGGGGAAAAAAAGAGGCCTATCGCACTGAAATCAGCAGCTAGATCTGCTGTCTCTGCTGCAAGGCAGCACTGAAGAAAACCCTCCATGACCCAGACAACACAGGAACCAGCATCAAACTGTTGTCTGAAAGAGAAGAGTGGCAAAACTTTGCTGCACTGGATCTCAAAACTAATAGAGGGAAAAGGTCTTCACAACTTTTAGCCGCAGCTAACCTAGAGAGGGAAGGAGACTGTGATCAGAGCCCTGTCGTTCCCAGGTCTCCTTACATCTCCATCGTGATGCTTTGACCTTAGACTCCCTTCCATGGGGGCTCCTGCGCCCCCCCCACGACCCTTCTGCCAGCTCTGCTCCCCCTGTTGCTGCACTTACACTTGTTGGAAGCGCCTCATGCTGTCCAGGATGTTAAACTGCTGCCAGCGCTTGGAAAAGTTCACTTTGCTGTCAGTGTAATCAGGGTTTCCCAGATGAACAAAGGTCAGATCCTGCAGAATCAGGCCTCTGAAAGACAGAAAGGGGCAGCAGGCCAGGGAGTAGGCAAACAAGTACAGAGGTTAGTCACGCAGGGGCAGGAGGGCCAGCCAGAAGGCAGCCACAGGCAGTCGAACGGCCTCCCGCTGCCGCCGCCATCGGCGTTGCAACTTTCAGCTGGAGGGGAACGCCTCCCCGGCAGCAAATCCAAAGGTGTTCAGGTGCGAGGTGCCCACCGTGCACAGCCGAGGGACCTCTGAGGTGAGGCGCTCACGGTCACGCTAACGGCGCTGAGGTTGCTCTTCCACCCTCCGTGGAAAGGAGGGCCAGGCTGGAAGAAGGCCGCAATGGGAAGCGCCGGCCAGGGGTTAAACTTTCCTTCCAGTTTTATGCAAGAGGGATTCCCTCAACTTGAGGTTTTGCTAGCAAGGGGGTCTGCGCTCCCTTCCTCCCTGTGCCTCCCCGGCTCAGCCATGTCTCTGCGCCGTCCTGCTGTGGTCCCCTGCCAGGTGAGATGGCACGGACCTACGCAACCTCCTCCCACAGAACTCTTTCCAGGGAAGAAAGCAAGACCAGGAGAAGTTTTACTGGTGTGAACCCAGAGCAATTCTGGAATCTAGATCAGAAGGCCCTCACGGAGAAGGGCGACAGCTTCAACCTTTCATCTAGAAACAGGGTGAAGCAGCGTGTTTGACAGGGCAGACTCCTCATTTATCAGCTCTTGCAGTCGGCAGAAACAGAGCTGTTGCAAAGGAACAAGCAGCAGCCTGAAGCTGTGGGATCCATTGCACCTCATGGGAAAATCTGTCCTTCTACAGACAGACCCCGAAGAAAATACAGTTAAAAAGCTTCAGCTAAAGATCCAGACACTTGATCTTTCCTTTGCCGCAGTCAATTCACAAAAGCCTTCTTTATAACAAGACAGCTGTCACCCTGCTTTCCTCTGCCACAGGACAAATTGCTCCGGAGAGGGCGTGTGGGTTGACGTGGCACATTGCCTTCTTACTCTAGATGTAGGGCAAAAGGCAAGTGCTGAGCTGAGCAGAAGCTGCTCAGAAATCCCTGAAGGAACCATTTGAACGTGCAGAAGTAATGGCAGAGGAAAGAAACTACCAACTCACAGGTAAGGTATGCAGGGAGGCTCCACATCAGCCAGAGCTGCTCGGTAGGCGCGGAAGGACGAGGAGCTGTCAATCAGTGTGCAGTACTCCGCCAGGCCCTGGCAGAACACAAAGCCCACGGTGACACCACTGCTGCAAACCCATCTTCTGCGTAACCTCTACCCAGAGAGCCACGCAGGCCAGGGAGTTAATGCCATCCTGCAAACACCCCTGACCGATTTACTCAGCCTGATCCCGAGTGCGTATACACAGAGCCTCACTGCCTTCAGCCTCACCAAGCCTTCAGTTTGCAGGGAGGAGGAGGAGGAGGAGGCTGTTCTTACCTGTGACTGTGCTGGCACTCCTGCAGCTGTCAGAATGTCCAGCCATGCTGCAGGCTTCCAGCACTGTGGCGTTATACGCACTGGAGAGCGCTTATCCGCCATCCCTCCACCCTGGGACACTGCTGAGCTGTTAAAACCACCCAGCTGTTTCATACTGTAACAGTTATCTTTTTCCCCTGAAGATGACAGCCCTCGCTGCTCCTCACCTCTGAGGTTTGTTTCTGCCACTCCAGCCTTCGGATGGGTGCAGAATCCAGTGCAGAAAGAATGGCCAGATAGGAATTAAAATTATTCAGCTTTCGTAAGTGCTGTGAAGAGGGAGAATATTCCAGTTACTCTACAGATCTGAAAAGCCTTCTAGCATCCAACACCTCTACCAGCCAGAAGGTCCCACTCCCCTGCTCCTTTAAGGAGCAGTCTGTGAGATTCACAGCAAGAACCATGCTGATACCTTCATAATCTTTATAAATTTAAGGAGCAGCCTCTCTCGGTCTTGGGCTTTCTCTTGTAGCATAATTATTGAACGGACCCTGGAAGAACAGACAGAAAAAAAAAATAAATAAACCCACTTAAGCAGATCTCAGTTTTTTCTTGTTTCATTTAAAAAACTGGTAACGGATAAGGATGGGCCAACAACACAAAAAAGTTCATGATACCTCCAACTGAAATGGAGCACTCCAATTCACAACAAAGACAGAATAATTACAAGGATGACCACAATAACCCTTCACAGAGTACACTTATTGGAAAGGGGAATGTTTGTTTGAAGGGCTCAATGGTACCGACAGTAATTCCTCTGGGTTCCGGTGCCCTCCATAACCCTCCCGATTTTCTTTCTCATGTGCTCTGGGGTCATTGATGAGTGCCCTGCATCTACTTCCTGGCCAAAAATATACGTTATCCCACTTGTAACAAGGGAGCCCAACTCTGCAAGGAGTATTTTGAATATTCGTAGGGCACTGGAGGTTAAGCACAGTTCAGTGCCACGGTTGTTCTGAGCTCCTTACCAGTAGGACATGTTATTAAAGTGCTCTGTGAACTGTGTCAGGTTGGGGCTCTTCTCTTCATTTTGCTCCTTTGCCCAAAGCAAAACTTCTGGGATCTGCCGAGGAAGAAGAGCAGAGGGTTGGGAAAATACCATACATTAAAATGGGATTCCTGCTTCAAGATTCCCAGTCGCAGACTGTGTTCAGAGCCATTTGCTGACACAAGTTCAGCTGTCTCCTACAACGCAACAGGTGTGCCTGGAGAGCTGGCAGGGAATACCAGAGATTGCAGAGGGTACATGTTCGAAACCCTCCCGCCGCCCTTACCCCCTTCTCATCTCTGTACCTCAATTTTATAGAATAGTTCGGCATCTAGGAGGGTCAGCTGCTCGGCTATTTCATGACTGTGGAAATCATGCAGGGTTCCTGGCCTGTAGGAAACAAGGTCGAAGTATAAAGGCTCAGAAAAATGTGACCTGTTTTCTTATCTTTCCTATATTTTGGACTGAGAAAACTCTTGTGTCCACAAGAATGGGATGCCCTGTCTCTCAAAGGACCAAGATATGGTTACGCGCATCTTTCCTCACCTGGCTGCTACCCCACGGGCTGCAAGAGGTTTGATGGAATTGGCGTAGCTCAGCATTTTCTTCTGATCCACTTTATCAAGGATATTCTTGCGTAACACTCTGGCAAGGCTCAGCTCCCCATTGCAGACCAGTCGGAAGACCAGGTCCATCAGCAGCTTGAGAATCTCCTCAGTCAACTCCACTAAGCTGAGAGAAAGACGGAAAACCCAGGGAAGACATCAGAGCTACGACTCTGAGCTAGAGAGTTCGTATCTGTACCGAGTCTTGTTGCTCTATCCCACAAGCAGAACTGAGTCATCAAAATTCCTCCCCTTCCCAGCTCTTCCTTTCTTGATTTCCCTTTTACTAATTATCTTAAAATCACTGACAGAGATAGGACACACCGAGAACCTGCTGAAGAAGAGGGTGCAGCACTACAGGTGTCTCCCTGGTCGGGGTAGGCGATTTCAGCTGTCATCATAGATGAGGATTAAACCCCTCAGAACTGCCAGACTTCTCTATTGCTACTGACCCGCATCTCCCATCCCGAAATGAAGACGGCAACTCACCACAGCTCATCCACCACTCGCACCAGCACGAAGAAAGTGTTCTTACTGACTCGCTTCTTAAACGTGTCTGGGAAGTGGCAAAACTTCTCATATGTGGTTGCAAATTAAAGAATCAACTTAGTGTGCTCAGAGCAGCATCAGTGCAACAAGCAGCTGTGTTGAGGGACATGAGAATAGCTACTCTTCTGTCTGGACTGAAACTGGTGTTCCATTTCCAGGAGATATGGGACATTGGTATGGCTCCAATTAACGTGGTATTAAGCTGCCACCAGCTGCAGGTAGCAGGGGTGTGAGGAGGTACTTACACCTCGCAGAATTGATGCTAGAAGAGCAGGTGTACCCTGAAACTGTTCTCTCTAAGGTGGAATTTAATAAGCAGTACTCCTCTACTGTGATCTCCCCCACTGGTCTGTGACATCTGGTCTCAACAGATCTCAGACGTCACCTCTACCTTCCTCACTGCCCAATTTGCTGCAAGGAGAATGGTGGCAGGGGAGACGGCACAGGTTGAAAAAGCTTCTGCCAGGTGGACAACGGGAAAGAGAAACAGGTTATCAGTAAGTCAAGTACTGACAAGGGCCTGCGGGAATGCCCCAGCGAGTATTTTCACCGATAGCTGCTCTGCAGTGAGATCTGCTGTGTCCTTGGCCACACTGATCCCAGCAGGAGCAAGGGGAGCAGTGGCTCTGCTGCAGATGGCAGCGATGAGCTGCGACGCAGGACAGGGTGACGTCAGGCTCCCTTTGACGTGGGTGTACAGGACCAAAGCCCAGGAGGCCTTTGCACTGCCTGAACCGAGACACTGACCCGCTCAGCTGATGGCGAAGGGAGCCAAGGGAACAGAGCCAAGGGGAAGGAACTGCAGGCAGCGTGCTCAACAAGAAGCCTTCTCCATACTCTGCCAGAAATGCTAATGCTCGCCCTACCATGTAGGGGCCCTCGCCTCGTTAGCAGTTACAAGCTCAGTTCAGAACTGGGAGGCCAAGAGGACATTATCTTCTGTGCTGTATTTCTTGTAATAACAGAGAGAACAGGTCTTGATGGTTTAGTCGTCTCTAGTATTAAACTACACCTGCCCAAGCAGGCAATGCCCACGGCCCCTCTGGAAGGCAGAAGGCGGCACGATCCCCATTCTACAAACAAGATGTCCCAAACAAATGAATGTGTTCCTTCCCCAGTGAGGCACAGAAAATCTGAACTGCTCTTCTCCCCTGCCAGGGCCCTCAGGAGACTGCCCACAGGTCTGGTACTCCACCCTGCCTGGACCTGCCGCTCGGCAGCATTTCCCATTTGCGGTCTGCAGAGGTGAAGGAAGTCCTGCTTGGGATACCTCCAGAACAAGCACATTACCGACCACGTTGTCAGCAGGTTTTTGACCAAAGAACTTGCCACCAACTCCCTCCACGATGGCTGCTCGGCTCTGATTACTAGTGGGGATGAACTGCCACTCATGCAAAAGGATATCTGTACTGCAGCTTCTTGATAAGCTCTTCAGGGGTAATGAATGTCCTGTATGTAGTCAGAAAGGCTTCACAGTACAGCACCAGATCTACGGAGAAAGACAAGAAAGCCTCAGTGAACCCTGCTTTCAGAAAAAGGAAGCTTCTTGTAAGGTTAAATCCAGTCTTAGAGGAAGAGGACATGGACACATTTTGACACAAATGGACTTTACAGAAATGCTGTGCTGTTGTTTCTTACCAGTAGATGGACCCTACGGCACAAGAGCAAGAGTGAAACTGCCCTGTCCCCACCGGCCTGGCTCCCATTTGCAGCACTCAGGCTTGCTGCTTTGCTTATGCGCCCACCAAAGGGGTCAGTGAAAAACAGCTGTTTGCAGGACAGGAACTTTCAATAACGGGTCAAGGAAAAATGTGGTTTAGACCTTGGGGATACTTTAAAGAGAAGATCTGACGATGAGAGGTGCATGCCTGTTCTCCGTCTTTACTGCTTAGGCAGCACAGAGCCCTGCAGAAAGACAGGGTCACTCTTCCCTCCTGATCAGGAACGCATGTGTTTCGACGTGATGATATATGGTCCTGCAGACCCTCTGCCCTTGCTGTGTTCCAGGAAATCTGCCCCAGGACAGTGTAAATATAAGATTATTTTCAGCCAAAAGAAGAGTAAATTGCACTGCAAAAACGGCCGCTACCATGACCATGACCCTGCACAACACAGACGCTGACGCGGTGCATGCAGCCAACTTCTGTTTATCAATCTCCAGCAGTGGGTGCTGCAGGCTCCAGAATCACAAAGGCTTTGGCCATCATCATGGGCACAAAGGATGGAATTTGAAAAAGCAAGAACTGCAAATGGCAAAAAAAGATTTCAGGTCAAGACTGCAGTATACTTGCAGTCCCAGGCAAGGTTTGGTCACTGTGGACAGCAGCGGTCAAAATGGAAGCTTCTTAGCCCCGGTGTAAGGCGACGCAGCGCTGCCGGCAGCATGCGCGGTGGGATGCACGCTGCCCCTGCCCGGTACGCTGCAACCACTGGCAGAGCCTTGTTAGCGCAGACGGGGAGAAGAAGAAGCTTCTGCCGTGCCTGCCCAGGCTAGGCTGTACATGTAAAGCTCGTTTCAGCCAGGACAGGGATCACCCCACACCCATCTGCTGCAACATCCATCCGTTGCGCATAGAGGGTGGGAAAGAGCAGGGCACGGTGTGGGAGTTGTGCCGCTCTACCTGTGGTGTTTCTCTTGGCAGGAGCCTGACAGAGACGCTGCTTCCTCCTGCTCTTACAATCAGAGAGCACTGCTGCCTTTCGGTTCAAGACAATCAGACATAAGCTCTAAAGCCAGAGGCTGGGTGGTCATGTCAGGGGTGAGTCCTAGGCCTCAGCCAGCTGTAATCCTGCACTCGGAGCAAGCGCGTGTGGCTGTGAGCACTTAACTGACCATGGATTTTATTCCTAAAGACCACAAGTCTCTCTTTATCCCTTATTCCAGTTAGCTCTTTTAGAAAACTCAAATGGACAAGAAGCATCATGCAACAGGGCGTGGAGTTACATTTATTCTGGGCTCCCATCTGCCCAAAAGGCAACGTGAGGTAATACAGCTGGTCTGCTCTGGCACTTGAAGCTGCCAAGAAATTCATCTTTAAAGGAAAGCCTCTTAACTATACCCCTCTGTGCCGTTTGGCTGATTGATTTACAAGCCCTGAATTCTTGTCATTGTAAGCTTAATTCATTAACCCTCTCAGTCACCCAAACACTGGGTTAGCATAGCACAAATTCCTCCGTGCTCCATTCAGCTCAGCGGCTTGGCAGAGCCCGTGAGGCTAAGCTCTGTGACTATTCTGAGAAACGTGCCGCGCAGAGCTCCCCCCACCCAGCCGTTCTCCTCGTCCACACCGCTGTGCATTTAAAATCCTGCTCTAGTTTCTCCTAGTCATGAGAGGATCTCCACGGCTTTCACCTCACTGCCTGCAGCACCCTCAGAGCTCCCCATTTATGAACCGGAGGTCTAGCACACATCCCCTTACCAAGTAGCTGTCTTTCAACAGGAACAGTAGGGAAGTTCTCCCAGTGCGATGCTTGTTCCTGAGAACAGCAGGAGTAAATCAGAGCTTCTCTATTCCAGTTTCAGCATTTTTCTAGGGGTATTTCCACCATCTCATTTAGACTATTTTTTTTTTTTAAAATATACATATCTAGCCTTGGTGCAATCAGTTGCCTCCTCCTCTCTAGTACGCTCCTAACTTTGGTCCTTTCTGCCTGGATTCAATACCCAACGTAAACAGGGAAACATAGCTGTCGGGGAAGGATTTTCTTGCTCGCTGAATGGTGCTGGTAAGTAATTGCAAACACCTTATGCTACAGTAAAACCCCTGCCATTTAAAAATGCACATGAAAGGTATTTCCCTTTTGACTATCAAACCTCTAAAATATGAGCGCTGAGCGGTTCAGTGGGTTAGCGCATTTTGCCTTGCATCCCAGGAGATAAGGAGATCAATTCTGGTTAAGGCCATCAGCACAAATGTGTTTGGCAGGTTCAAAATCACTCTCTGTAAACATTGCAAAGCCTGTCTTTGCCACAGGTCTTGGAAAAGAGCTGCTTCATGTGGGTGGTGACTGGGTTTGGAGAGATAAAATGGGGTTTTAACAAATCTAGAGGTAAGGGTTGCTATCCTCCCTTTTCCTCCCCCACATGTCCTTTCTTGTACTGTGGATTCCCTCTCTGGACTGGTCTGGGTGGATACCAGCATGCAAGTGGTACAGAGAGGGACTAGGAAGTGACACGGTAAACTGAAAATTAGGGGTGTCAGCAGACCAGCGCCTGGACAGCTTGCCCGATGCCGACGGTATTGCATCAGTCCCAAAGCAACGTCCCTCCTCTCCTACTTCGATGCAACAGTCACTCCAGCAACTCCTACATCACCACTGCCCTGAAGTTCAAAGGGCAAGGAGCACCTCTGAACACAGGGTCCATGCCACAACAGGCTGGTGACACCTGCAGTCGCAGAAGGCAGTGGCCTACCGTGGCAGATACGGAGACACCAACACAGCACTGTCACCAACTCCACTGGCGCATCTCGCCTTCCAGATCTGGGCAAGGGCTACGAGGAGTTAATACCATCCCTGCTGCTAAATGGAACAAACAGGCGCTTATCCAGCTTACCTCTGTTTCACCAAAGATAAGCACAATCCCCCCCCCCGGCCCCGCAACTTAGAGGATCACGGATGCAGTCCTCTCCACCCTGGCCCAGCTGCCTGCAGTCGCATCGCAACTGTGCATGCTATTGCAGAAGACAAGCAGCAAAAGGCCATGCCAGGCTGCGCTCCTCAGCTCTGTTTTGGTGCATCCACTGTACCTTTCCTGTCGGTCTCCGTTGCATGCACTAACAAAATGTCTCCGGATCCACCACGAACATCTGGCCCATCATCTCCCTGCAATGAGACCAGAAACATGTTAGGCATGGCCCAAGCTCCCTTCAGCCTGGTTTATCATCTCGGGGGTTCAAGCTCAGCAGCAACTGGCAGAGTACACAATGTTCCTGGCACTGCTCGCAGCACAAGCTGGGACATGGTCTTCAGTGCTGGGATAATCCTGGAATCTGAATAAAGCATTTGGTGTCCCAGATGAGGATCTGGGCTGATCCTCACTTGGGGGTCTGACTCCTTAAGGCCAGGCTGTGAAGCTCAGTGAAAGCTGAACCTTCTACCCACAGAAGAACGAACAGAAATGTCCCGGACCCCCAGATGCTCCCAGAAGACCATTAACAGAGCCGTAACACTGTGTGAACTGTCTCAAAGTGCGGGATCACGTACCACAGCGGCTGTGAGGTGAGAGGTCATGCATTCAACTTGCATGTTCCTGGAACATCAAAACCCAGCAAGTTAATTCCCTAATCTGGAACTATTTGGCTGGAGGTCACCTGAAGCGATCCAGTAACTGGGAGCACAAAACAGCCCTGCTAACTGCTTGACCCCTGCCTTACCACTCTCTAAAAACATCTTTCTTCTAGCTACTGCAATTCACAACTAAAAATATGCAAAACTGATCTATCACTCAGGCGGCTGTTCCCACGCTGCAGGAAACGGCTCGCAGTGGCAGTTCTATAGTGTTTCAGACACGTAGACCATAAAGAAAAGAAAGAAAAAAAGAAGTGAGGGGTTGACACACATCTGCTAGTCCCAAATGTTCAGAAATCACTGATTTTTAATTTTTTTTTAAAAGGAAATATTCCTGCAGAGGAGGCCGGAGTCATGTCTGGCTTCCCTTAGCAATGTCTTTGTCATTTCAATATGCAAAGCACTGAAAAACCCATGGATTACACCCATGGAGCAGCTATGTCCAAGATGTGAATTTTTCAGGTGACCCTCTGGCAAGACTCATGAAATACTACTTAAGGAATGAGTAATAGCTTCTCACTCTCTCCTGCACATCTCGGCTGACCAAAGAACACTCTTAAAGTGCCAGTAAATGATACATTCTCTCTGTTTTTCAGACTAGCCCCCTGACAGTCTGAAAGCTTCAAAAGCCTGCATATTCCCTCAAGCTGCATGTCAAAGGCAGCTTGGTTCAAGAGCACAGTGAGCAAAGCTGTCTGGGAGTGCACCCAAGGCTAGAAGCAAAGCCATTTCTCAAACACAGAAACAGTTACTTTGGCTGCTCTTCCACATCAGTAATATAATGTCCCACTTGGGAAATCGGCTAAACCTGCCTTCAGACTGAAAGGCCAACACCATAAACCCACACCTGGATTTACCGTGCTCAAGCTCTCAGGTGCTTTATCTCACGCTGCAGCAGGCTGAAGAGGTGGAAGGGAGCAGACTGGAGAAAGGGCACAAGAGGAGCTGGTTTTTAGAGGGACGTCTCACATTTTGTTAAATCCTCATTCATTGCTGATGCTCCCTGCCTGTACCAGCATCTCATACTTTCACAACAACCTGCACCCATAAAGCTGTATACAGCTTCTGCCGCAACCTAGTTTTTCCTATCAAATAAAAGCTGATGCCTTGCTTGTGCACACAGAGAATCAGATTTCAATACAGCATAAGCCAAAGAGTATGAAAGCAAACCCTGAATGTACCTACCTCTTGCTTCAGTGTTAACCTAGCCATAATTTCACTGTGGTCGATAAGGGATAGCTCATCTACTTCTTCCTCCAACTGTGACGATTCCAAAGCATCTGGTGATTGCTGCTGCCTGTAAAAAAAAAACCACCAAAAAAAAAAACCAAACACGCAAATACCCATCAGTGCCATTGCCCATCCTGGGGAAGAGATCCCTGGTCCACCCGAGATGTCAGTGTACGAACCTTCATTAAATGACAGTTAAGTACACAGACAGACTGGAGGTAAATCGTTTTGCAAACAAGCCCAAATGCCTAGCTCTAATTCTGTTGCTTTGTGCATCTCTTGAAAAAGAGAAAGATGAACCTTTAGGACCTGAACACTTGTCTGCCTGCATTTCTGGCAGACAGGATTTTACTATGCCCTGCATAAGTACACGCTTCCATGTCTCCTTAATCCACCAAATTTTTAGTGCACACAAGTCTAAGCCCTTCCTCAAACGTATAAAGACTGAGCATACTCTACACGTATATATCTTAGTCAGTTCATGACCCATTGTGCTGCTACAAGGGGAGATGACAGGCTCTCTTTTTGCAGGAAAATAGAGCAGAAAGCTCTGGCCACTTTTTCAGTGTACATCCACAACTCTGGTATTCCTGCCCCCAAAGGCTGGCACTCTTGTGCCCAGACACATGCTCTCTGTGCCTGTATCCCCTCCTCCTCCAAAAAAAACCCACCCCAAAACCAAAAAACCCCACATGTTCTTTATAGCTTTCCCCAGGCACAGGCCAAAATCTCGTGCACCAGTGAGTACTTTCAGCAGACAGTGAGCTTTGCAGAGCACTCTTGCATTGTCTCCTTTGCTGCACAGATTAAAACCCTCAAACCGACTGCAGGAAAATGGGGGAGGGAAGTTGACTGTCACACACAAAACAATGCTGTTGTCTATTTTTGCTTTAGAAATGCAATTGAAGAGCAATCTCAAGCAGCAGGGAAGCATTCACTCCACTCCTCCTGAAGCCCATCTGTTACAGCCCGCACCTCTTCATTTACATAGACAAATGATAGCTAAGAGCATTAGAAGGGATATAAAGCCTCCTGCTTCAGGGCCTCAGCCAGCCTCTAACTAGCAGGGTTAGGAAGAAATTCCCCTCTGGAAGACTATTTCCCAACAGCGATACAGACTTTTTTTGCACGTTTCCCTGGAAGCAGGAGGGAGCAGGCAGTGTCAGTGACAGGACTGCCAATTAGATGGACTTAGGATGGCTAACACAGGCTGCATTAACCCTTACAGGCTCCCCGAGTTAAGCAACGACATCTTGCCGGGATCCTCCTTGCTCAGCAGGATCCCACCACTCACCCGTTGTGCAAAAAAAAGTGGGCTTAAAAGTTTAGAGAACGTCGAGAAGGTTGAGGGCAGAACAGGCGGCCCCAAGGACAGTTTGGTAGAGGGCAGGGCTAACGGGACGTTGGTGAGACTCTGTACCTGTTGAGGATGGGAAGCAGGAGCACCAGGGGAGTCAGGCTCACCTTTCAGCACCATCTTTGCCTTCCTTCCCCATGGCACTGCTGTTCGAAGTGGAGTCTTTGGAGTGGTTGTCTTTGACAGAGGGAGATTCCTGCGAAGAGAAGGAAGTTTTTCGTGATTACGTGAGGTCCTACACCACAGCTAGCCTTGCATTTACAGTCTGACTGACTCTAAATGGCCCTTTACTGTAAATTCCTACAGAGCGGTTAAAGATTGATGCAAGTTAATGCCAAATGCCAGGAAAACACAGAAGTTAATTAGACAGGAAATTTGGGACCATCTCTGGAGACTAGTGTAATTAGTACTGTTTGCTTTTAACATTGTGAAATGATGCTGAAAGTTACAACACAAGTCAGCTGTTGTGTTGGATTTTAACCCTCTCACGACTGTTTTTTCCCTCCAGCCCTTACTGTTGAAATACACTTGAGTTCTGCTTTAATCAAAATGGACACAGCCAGCTCTAAGCTCTCCAGTTTCAGTTCCCCTCCTCATCACAGCCCCCAAAACCAGCCTGTCTTAGGGGGTGGATGCACACTGCTGTTCCTACCTCCCCTCTCTCCCATCAGAAGAAGTTACACAATGATGCAACGTTTCCACTTCACAATTTAGGGCTGTGGAAATGAGGCTAATGCAAAAAAGCAGAATCATCTGAACCTGCGGCATGGAACAGCAAGTAGAGAGCTCAAAGCAAAGATACAGCATTTTAAATTAGCCATTTATTAAGAAGAAAAATACCCATGAATGGCAAATGGGAATATTAATCTAACAGTGTTGGAGTTCAGAATTATTTAATATCATGCAGACTGAAACTATTATTTAATATCATGCAGACGGAAACTTGGAAATTCAACCTACTGAACAGACTGGACTGAAACCACTACGCGCTATCCATTCAGCCTGGAAAACACACTGGTGAGTTTAGGTTCCTTGGTGTCTGCAGAACTTTTCCAGACTGTATCTGTAAAGCCCTTCGCTTCCAAGCCAAGAACCAGCTCGCAGCTGCCCAAAAGGATGGGCCTGCCTAGATATGTCTCCTGAAGGGAAGTGATGGGAGCACTATCTCTTGGCATATTTAACACCAGCATGGATAAAGGTCTCGGACATCCTGTAGGAGATGTGCCTTCCAAGATGAGGGCAGGCAAAAAGATCGCCACAGGCCTCTGCTGCTGTTTCCTATGACCCAACAGGAAGATGGTACCTCCCTGCAATGGAAAACGCCCTGTCTCCTCTAGGAAATATCTAAGATACAAGGCTTGAGTAAAGGAAGAAACAGCGTCTGATTACAGTGCTAAATCAATCAATCACTTTGTGTCTAAATGGTGAAGGAGGAAAAAAAAATAAAAATGTAGAGCACAAGGCTTTCTGTATTAAAAAAGGGAAGCCAAAGCAGTTAGAAGAATAGAGACAGCCCCAGGATGGCGCTGGTCAGGGTGCAGCTTTCTGGAAGGGAACCTCACGCAAGCAGCTCCAAACAGACAGCAAAGCACAAACGAAACAGCACGGCAGGAAAAGCCATCCCTACCTCCTGCTGGGGCTCACCGCGACCCCGAAAGCATTGCCTGCTCTCCACCCAGACCAGGAGGCCACCCGAGCCTGCAAGCCAGGAGTGGGCAAGCAGAGGGACTGCCAGCAAGGGAGCCGGGGCAGCGGGATGGACACAGGAGCTCCACGGTGTGCAGAAGAGGCCGGTGCCAAGCGTGTCAGCCCTGGCGTGAACTCAGCATGCACCAGGCAGCCCCTTCCCAGTGTCCGGCCCTCTCCAGGTTACTTACTCCTTCAGAGCGAGGGAGTTCCCCGTTGCTCTGGCCAGAGGAATACAGATTGACGTATTCACCCTCACCAGCCTCCTCACTGGCGTTTTCACTCTAAGGGAGACAGGATGAAAGGAAATACGTGATGCTGCCCCCCACCAGCACTTAATGATAGTGAGTGAACGTGCCCACGGGCTGGGAGGAGAAGTGTTCTTGGCAGCTGCTGTCACCTAACTGGGAGCCCTTCCTCTGGCTCAGTGGCCAACAGTGGCCACCAAGGCTGCACCTTCCTGGAGATAATGATGTTCTGGTTCTTGAGGACTATCCTGAAGGCCCTCAGCTGCAGCAGGACAGCAGCAGGCACTGCTTTGCAAGAGCTGCCATGGCCTCCATGCGAGACTGCGAAGGTGCAATATGCACGTGCGGATTTCAAGGTTACGGTAGCTGAGCATTCAGAGCTTGACACACAAGCGCCTGTCCTACCCGTGCTGTAGTCCTGCTGCTGAACACAGATCAGCCCTGCGGCCCAGAGGGTATCAAATGTGTCTCCCAAACTGTGCTACAAGCACAGACTAGAGCCATCATACCCAACTAAACCAAATTCAAGGGTTTCTGGGCTGTAACAAGGACCTAACACAAGGAAGATGCAACAGCAAGGCCTGGTCCAAAGTGTGAAAACTTCATCATTTATTCTGCAACCTGTGTCCCTCTTCCAAACTCTGTGAAGAGGCAGCACGACCACACACTGTGCTGACAGCTCTAATCCTATCAACTCCAGGCTTTGCAGCAAACAGAAAAGGAACTGCCTTGAAAACAAGGTGTTTTTTTTAAAAGTAGCTGTAATGCACCAACCTGCCAAGTGATCTGCAAAACTGACCTGGGACCTTAAAACTAATGGTGTCGTTATCAGTGTGGGAACTGAATTAGTCCGACTTCACCAACACCTGATGCTTTGCCCCAAAGTGCACTGCCACCAAGCGCACAGCTAGGGCTGCGGGTATACGGAAAGAGCAGGAGCCTGGAGAGAGCAGCAGGTTTATGCTCAGGAGACACGGAGCTGGACTGCACCCGCCGCTCCTGGGGCTCACCAGTGACTTAGGAGGAAGTAGGGCAGCAATCACCAAATCCTGCCAACTGCAGGGTGCAGTTGCAGAACAACCAACTTCACAAAACACTCCTTTGCCTTCCTCAGCTTTGTATTACAATCGCAGGACGCTACAGCCACTTCTCCTCTCCCCTTTACCAGCATTTATTTCATGTTTCCTACAAATGTGCTCATGTTTTCTCAAAGCTGCTGAGGTTGTTGAATTTTTTCTAGCCACCATTTTTATACAAAATTACCTCTCTGCAGTTCACACATGTTTGGAAACAGATCACATTAAGCACGTATTAATACAAGAGACATTTTCTTTAAAAAAACCCAAACAAACCCAGCCTTGTGTTAAGGTGCATTATCTCTTTGGATAGTCTCACCGAAGGCGTCTGGAGAGAATCAGTGAGAGAGGTTTCAGAAGGAAGGCAGACAGGAGCATTCCCGTTAAAGCTGCTCTCCTGAGAAGAGGAGTTTGGCACATCCACAGTGCTGGGTGACTGGCTGGCTGCGGCAGGCACCGCTAGGTCAGAGCTCTGAGATGGATGGACGGGCGGAAAAGGTGGGGTGGAGGAGGAGGTAGAAGAGAGGAAAGGAGGTATGGAGACTTGGTTGTGAGGCACAAAGTCCTGGGAGTAGGACCTAAACACAGATTTGTACTACAGGACATAGAGACGTACAACACAAACAGAAGGAAAATGGGGAAAGGAAAGAGACAGACAAAAGAAAAAGTAATTAGATCGGCAGTAGCGCAGCAGTGACAGCACAAGGCATTTCTAACACAGGCACCTCTCCGCCAAGAGGCCAACCCGAACAGAGGCAGCACCATTTTACCGTCCACACGCTAGAGCAGGAACTGCTACCTGGGACAAGTCAGCCAGGTTTTTCACGGAGAGGCATGTTCTTGCACAAACAGCAGCTGGGCTGCTCGTCTCACAGAGGGAAGGCGGGCATCAGGGTGTTTACGTGCAGGTATCCAGCCTTTGCTAGGGAGGGAGAAAGCCTGGACATCTTAGTACTGTTAACGACAAAGTGCAGCCTGAAAATCCCTTGAGTGGATGAAAGGATGCGAAGGCATACAGAAACCACAACTGTGAGCATGCTGGAAATATCTAGATAGAGAAAAGTACTCCGAGTGCTTATTGCTTTTCTGGGATTTTCCACAGGATCCAAATTTAAGATGCCGTTTGCTCCAGCCCTGTAATTTAACAGCTACTGTGTCAAGTCTGTTCCAGAACACACAGCTCCCAGGGAGGAGTGGCTGGATACTGCCTTCAAAGTTACACTGAAGGATAAAGAAGATTACACTGCTACTCCTTCCCATTTGAGAAATTTAGGGAGCAAAAATGGTAATTGCCCTCAGGAGCGATGAATTCCTTATCAAACCTATCCTTTAATGCAGTGCCTCGAAGAGTCAGCTGAAGATGATGAAAAGAGATCATCTGCGTAAAGCTTTATTTCACTCTCTCTCCTAATCATCAGATTACTGTTCAGATAATATTAAACAGGGTGCAGTGGGAATATATTGTGCCAAGAAAAACAAGAGCAACCCTCTGTCTTTTAACATCTGGTGCTAGCAAGATTTGCCATCAAGGGTAAGTCCAAAACAAGCTGACACCCACCAAAGGAAAAAAAAAAAAAAAAAATACAATAATGCTCAACCTGCTGGAGACGAGTTTATTTTAAAACCTGTAGAGCTCAACCACTAGCGAGATCTGTACCACAGCCCAGTGGACCGAAGGAAGACTCAAGACAATCAAACAACCCCCACCCCATGCTGAAATGAAGCTGTGGCAGCTGCTCATTTGAGTGATCTGCTGCAGAAGGATGGTGCATTACAGAGCTCTCAAGAAGCAGAGACACAACTTGCTCAAACCAGGCTGAAAAGTGACACCGCTGTGGTGTAAAAAGGAGAAGGGGAAACAAAGGCATGAATCAGAGAATTCAGGCTACGTTTTCTCAGGAGAGTTGAGCGGGTGATGAAAAGCAAAGCTCAGTCTGTCACCTGAGCCGTGGCAGCAACATCCAGTTCAGCAGTGGTATTTTTTTTCTACCTAGGAAAGACGTGAGCTTAAAAATCTAAACTGAGAAGAGCCTCGGGCCATAAGACTGAGCAAAAAAGCTTTTCCACTACAAAGGAAAGGAAACATAAAGGTCAATGGCTAGACTTTACCTTCCACCACCTTAATCCTGGAGTGGTTGCCCTCTGCGGTGTGTGGAGTCCAGCAGTGCTCTGGGTGTATTCTTGGGGCCCAAAACAAATTGCAGGCCATAATACAGAGGAGCAGAGGGAGATGCTTTAGAAAGAGAGCTTAAAAGACTACTGAAAAATAATTAAAATGCAAATCCCTACCACATGCCTGTGGCTAAAAGGCAACTGGCTCTAGGACAGGCTCCTCTCTCTTCCTGCCCGTTTCTTTCCGGATGAGCAGCCCTGGCTCCAGGGACACTGTCAGCCTTTGGTGCTGCCTCAGTAACAATGACAAGTCTAATCTCTGTATTTACTTTCTGCCTGGATAAATGCTCTTCATTTATTCATTTTCACTTGCATGGCACAAAACACTAAATCCCTCGTAAGACGCCAGGCTCATGACATCATCTTGGCTCAGCAGATTCATTATGCTTGCCCTGTCTCCCTGGTATTTCATGATCTCACCAGCACTAATACGCCAACTATCGCCCCAAGTCCCAGGCTAGGCCCCCCCAAAAAAAAGAATAGGACCAAAGCGGATGGAGAATGTGTACTCCCACCAGCCACTGCTGAAGTCGCTCAAGAAGGCACTCAACAAACTGCTGTCCCGATAACAAGGTCCTCTGCTCCAGTAAAGGAAATAATTTGCTGAAACAGAACCTATGCGCCAGCTCCCCTAGAGCTGGGCTTCCTGCACCCACGAGACAGACATCTTCTGCCGAGGAATCCCAAGGGGTTTTGCCCTGACCTGCCGAACCCAGCGAAAAAGCCAGGCTTTTGCAAAGCAGCAGTGGAGCTCACGCAGGGCACGAGTGAAAGGAAATCACTGTCCTCAATCAAGTCACTCCGGGACAGGCAGCACCCTGCGAAGCTCTCCCGCTGTGCGATGGTGCTGGCAGGGTTAGTTCAGGCCAAACGCCGGCCGGGACGCTCAGCAGCTGAGAGGCTGCCTGGTACACTGCCTGCAGGCTGAGCTAGCAGCTCGCGGAGATGAATTACTGCTTCTGGGACAGGAAAATTTGCACAGCTACTGCCTTGCATAGTTTCAGAGACATTAATCCCAATTCAAAGGCAATTTAGACCTAAATATAACATAACATGGCATAAATTTTAAAAGTTTGAATGCGGATACGTTACTACTGACCATCACTATACATTCATCTCTCCTTGGCCTCATCAATACACCTTTCAAAACAGTATCTTGGCATGAGATGTGTTGAAAATGACAGTTTAAGGCCCAGGTACCCAGGAAAATGCATTAACCTTCATTACGTGATCCACGAACAGCCATTTAACGACGCAGACGTGCTCTCAGCATGCTGTTAACAAAGGGAACAGTGCAGAGAAGCCTTTGATGCGCTGGCGTTAATTAGCCAGGCTGCTCTCGACTTCCAATCTTGTTGTAAAGTTGCATCTTGTAGAAAGCGAGCCAGGGAGCCCCCTCCTTCCTCCGGAGCCTGCAAGCAGCTCTGGAATTCCAGCTATGCAGCCGTGCTGGGACAAGAGCCAAGAATGAAGCATACTTTTAAAGGGGAAAAAAAAACACCCTGCGGTGGAGATGATGTCCATATGGCACCCATTCCTGCTGCTCCTCAGTCCAACCCAGCCCAGCCCAGCCAGCAGCTGCAGCGGGAATTGCAGCAACGGCTTCCATGGGGTTTGGGTGTTGTGCATCCCTTCAAAGTCCTGTCATCCTTTAAAAGACATACTTTTTGTGGGAGGGGACAGTCCATTCAACAGAACGGTCACAAGCAAACTAGTCATCTTCTAGTCCTCCCCCCAAGAAATCACAGGCAACGGTTTATCATGGAAACAAACCAGTGCTTGTTTTAATTTGCTTCTTAGAAGCTTCTTGCAATAAGGCCTCAGTTATGGCTGTACTGACACAACCTCCTACTCCATGGCTTTGCTTTAAGTGAAGTACTTCAAAATAATCTCTGGGAAAGCTAGAAAGCAGGGTACAACTGGACCCTTCACAAAAGGATGCTTTCTTCTATCCAAACTCTGGATGTGCTGCCTGGCTCCCACCACAGGACCAGAAGATGGTCTCCCAGCATGAGCGATCCTGACCTACGACGGCAAATGGCCAGCACAAGGAGAAGAGATAGATTCCTCTCTCACCAGTAAAGTGGATTTGAAAAAAAAAAAATCCACCCAAAACCCAACCTATCTGCCACTTGGAAAGTACTTCCACAAAGCTTGCTTTGAGCTCAGAGAAATCTTGTCTCCAGGGAATGGCAGGAAGCTAACATGCCCAGACTTGAATGTTTACCACACATCATGACACACAGAGGTCTTCCAGAGATGGCAACTTTCAACATTTTCAATTCGCTTCCTTTGATTTTTTGCAACAGTCAATATTTTAGAACAGCTTTCCATCATTAGCAGCAGTGTTACAGGATGTCCTAACGGTCAGTAACATTACGGCCATTTATTTGGATTAGATGGCAGGAGATAAGCACTCCAATAGAAAACTTATTTAAAGAGTGATGCTCCTCTACATTCACTAGGCATGGCTGACCACAAGTAACAGCGAGAAAGGGTGTTTATACACAGGGAATCACTGGTTGTGAGTAACAGCAGTCTCCATCCTAAATTCAAAGTTGAATTCAATTATATGGCTGTCAAAGCATCTGCAGCATCAGCAGACACAGTATTTTCCTCCTAAGCACAGCTTTCTCAGTTACCCTACCGACTACTTCTGCCAAATTAATCTGTGATCCTGCCAGACACTCCCAGATCAGACAGAGCATCAGATTTCCAAAAGGATCAATCAGAGGAAAGGATCAATCTTTTAGATCTCCTCTGCTAATGCTATTAAGAGTGCGACACGGGCAACGTGCCAGAACTGGATGCCCAAATTCTAACAGTAGAGAACTATGTCCACAAAATACTGGGTGTTGTACAAGACTGCTACACCCTAAGAATATAATTGCATAGACAACTATTGAGAAGACTTCCTATCTCATGACACAATGCTGGGATTCCAGGTACTTTTGCTAATGAGGAAGGAAATGCTCCTACAATGAATGGCTGGAAACACAAGCTGCCAACTGAATGGCTTCAAGCACTGCCACAGGAAAGGCAGCAGCTCCTCATGCTTGAATGTTTCTCAGCAAAGCCTCTGACCTGGCCGCACAGCTGACCTCCCTGTTTTTAAGCGGTAGTTAGCATAGCAGATGGATGGATGGGGCTTGCTGTTCCTTGGGGAACGGGTCTCCCAGCTTCTGCAGAAGAAAACACAAAATCCACACTTCTCCTTAAGTGAGAAGGATTCTTGTACATCTTTGCAACAAAACAAATAAGGGGGCAAAGGGGGAAGAAAACATTTTTAAGATTTATTAACCATGCTATCATGCATCTCTCTTTTGAAGCTATCAGGAGAATTCAATCTGATCCCACCTACAGCGCCAACTCTTGTTTAGCTTGCAGACACCACCACCATATCTAGCAAGCAGATCTTTAAAAGGCAGAGCCTAGAGACAAAGACGAGGCTCCTAAAAAGTCAGTCACACAAAAAACGTGACCTATGAAGTCAGTCAGGGACTGTTTAGAGAGACCTGCGCAGAGACAGGTAGTGCTCCAAGTGCAAGAAAAATGTATAAAGCATCAGAGGAAGTGGTTCTCAGAAGCAGGATTCAATGATACCAGCATACCACAGCACTATTCATACCACGGTCCAGGCCTGCTGTGGGCAGTGGAAACGAACACAAATGCAGAAGGAACGCTGAACAGGAAAGGCAAAACAATACTTAGACCTCAGCAGCTGGCTAAATGGATGCAAATCTTTTTTTCCCCTTCCTTCTGCTCCAAACTAAGGAGCCAAACCCTGCTTAGGACAGAAACAAATTCACGCGCTATGATCTCCCAGTCCCGGTTTGATCACGGCTCCCACCATCAGACCACCATATGAATCAAAACAGCTCAGTCTCTGCTGAGGGCCAGAGCTGCGGCATGTGTTGCAGACTGGAAGTGAGCTACACGAACAGAGGCGAGGCGGGGAAAACATGCAAAGCACATGTCTGCATTGCGTGCATCTTTAAACACTTAACTGACCCTCCTTTTCCTGAACACACATTAGCACACACACAAGAAAGAAAAACAGTTGCTGTGAATTTTCTGTGTGCTTGCTCAATTTGCTCAAGAATGGTGGGAACAAGCGAGAACAGAAACGTTGAACTGGAGCTTTCATAAGGAAATCACTTGCGCCTTCTGCTGGCATCCAACAGCCAATTTGGTTTCCGGAAAATTACTGGAAATGTTTCTTAATTAAAAAGAAAACATATGAAAAACCAGCATTTTGAGAAAGGCAAGTTACTTCTCCATAGCGGAGGATGCAGCCAAATTTCCACTAATGGCATGTACATGCCTTGGAGAAACAACTGTGCCCCTTGTTTCAGCGAGGAAACGCTTCCTAGGTGTAACTGAATGCAAGACTTTCTGCAGTCTTTGGTAGGAAATATGTGGATGGATAGCAGTAGAGCTTGTCACCACACTGATTTCCTCTATCAGTGCAGAGTTCCCCAGCTGCCAGGAAGTAACGAGATTTCAAGATTGGATTCCTGCCGTTCCGATACCTGCCCACCCATTTCCAGTCAAACAGCACAAGGAGTTCATAAACCAAAGGGCAGTATCTCTGTCTTCACAAGAAGAAGGGAGGAAGGTGATCAGCTGGAGAAAAAACTACTGCCAACAATTACTAAGGAGGATGATTCCTTATTGCATCCCTCCTTTCCCACTGTTTAGCAACAGAAATTACTTTCAAAAGAGATGGGAATCCCTAAAATGACTCTTGACAGTACAATCCAGTTGTCCCCCCGATGTGGGACTTAACAGTTTAGCTGTGCATGGGATGGGGAATACGATGCTGCAGTTCCTTAAAATGTCAGCCCACGCTACAAACACGACCCTTGCTGGCATAGAGCAGAGACGCGAATCACTCAGTTAAAATACAGGCTCAACTTGCCAAACCTATGAGGTTTGATCCAGTTGCTCAAGATCTGCCTCTATCCAGTAAAAGCTATTACCTCTGACACAATTTCCTGCAAAGAAGGGAAAAGCGCGATTAGTGGGTTGACAGGGCAGTGGTGGCTTCTGGACTGCAGCAGCGTCTGCAGTGCTGATTGGAAAGAAAAAAGTCAGGGTTCTAGAGAAGAATTTCATACATTAAAAATGAAAAGAGTAAAGACTGAACAACTTCACCTCTTTTTTGCTTCAAAACACTGCCTGAAAGCAGCCTCTTTAAGCCCTGTAAATCAGTAGTAAGGTACTAGTCCCTCACCTGGAGCAGAGCACGAATGGGCTAACCTGCAAAACATGGTGTAGGCTTGGCTGTCCTGCTGCCTGCACATGAACAGCTGGCTACAGGGCCAGGTCTTCCTTCTGGGGTTGACTCCTGCTGTCCACCCCAGGCCAGTCCCCAGGGAAGGAAACCAGCACAGGGCACTTTCTGAAAATTGGCTATGCATGGCAAGCCTGCGATGCATGGCTCACGTTGGGTCAATGGACAGCCATTTCATTTATCAGCTCTGACTTCCTGGCATTGTTCTAAGGAGGTTTTTGCCTCCTGTACATAACGAGTAATGATTCATGTAGGAGACATATAATTTTAAGAGATCTGGTAATCACCATTGATCTTTGGGTACTCAGGACGTCAACTCCTCAGCTGGCTGGTACGCAAGAGGTGTGCTCTCCCTAGCATTACCTCCCTTGCTGGGGTTGGTGAAAAGCTACTTCTTATTTTTTTAACAGGTTTATTGTTCATCACAGTGCTCACGTGAGTGGCCTTTCTTTGGTGAGAGAGTTAAAAATGATGACATGAGAATAAAAGGAGCAGAGCGATGTGCTTAAAGTGTTACTGGTGCAGCTCATGGCATCCCTCACATGAAACTGCACGGTCTTCCCAGCCACTGCTCGGAAGCAGATTGCAAAAGGGGGTCTGGTCCTTCTTAGTGCTGAAATGCAGGGTGTCACCCTGGGAATGATCCAAACCTTGACAGCTGTTTCACATCTCTGTCTGATCAGGGATAGGGAAAATGGGATAAGCCATGGTTATGGTATTACATGGGTCAGCTATGATGCATGTAAAGACACTGGTATTTTGCAGCCTGGAGACAAAGAGACACTGCCGTAGTGAAAAATCTCATTTTTGCCTGCGAAAATAGACCAGCTAGAGTCACGAGCAACTATGAGATTATCATAATTTAAAGGCATTAATGGAAAAATCACCATTTTTAATTCAGCTTATCTCCTTTATGCATTTGACAGTGCACTGCCTAATTGTTCTCATTGTTCCTCATGCTCCAGCCATTTATTTTCCCCTCACCAAATCCTTACAAAAACAAGTAAGGTTTTTTTAATGAAGTTTTAACATTTCATAAAATAATATAGTCACGATAATGTAGTCCAAAGCAAGATGAGATACAGGTCAGAACAATTAAGTAGGTAGTAACCATTTAATCCAACGAGGATGCTTTTTTCAAGTGCCCACATATTTTTAGAACATATTATATTTATAGCCTCTCAATTAAAACGAAAATAGTCAAGTGCTTTTAGCTAATCTTACAGTTCTGTGTCTTGCTTGCAAGAATCACACTATCAAACAAGAGAGCTGTACAATTCAGAACTTTTACATTACTTTACATTTTAAAACTGTTTACTACAAATTTACACAAGCACTAACCTTTCTGCACCTCAGCCTTTTCATCTGTGCAGCAAAACTATGACACTGCTCTCTCTCACACAAGTGGAAGCCAAAAGCTTTAATTAATTGCTTGTGAAGTAGCACTACTTGTAAAGTACTTGGATACTTTCTTCTTCTTCTTCGGACCAACGATTATCGCTAATTTTTAGAGAATGAGTAAGTGTTGAAATGGGAAGATAGCGGTGGCACAGTGGGAGGACACCGTTTTCAAACATTTAATATTAAACTAATTGAACACTTCTGAATTTTTTCAAGTCTTGTCTGATAATTTCTTCTCCAGAAGAAGTCTAACTTACTAAACATCCGGGTCACTGTTAAAAAATTGTCTATTCTCAGTTGTCATCACATGGCAATCAGAGCATAACCACATAGTTTTACATGCAAACGAGCCCCATACGGATGAGCTGGTGGAATCCCAGAGTTAGAGTTAATTTCATTATGTTAACACTTTGTTATTACTGCCATTTAATTTAAGCAGCTGATCGCAGATTTAAGTAATGCCCTAAGATTATTCTTATTTTGATTTCAATCATTCTCAGCTCCTCCTGCCGTTCTCTCTTCAGACTGCTCACGAGTGCTGTAGGAGAGAAAACCCTGCTCATTTGTCAGCAAATCATACAAGCTTACTGAGCTTGTTTGGGACCACGAAGACGTGAAGGGAAGCAGACAAGCAAATATGAGATGAAAGATCTGGCAGAGGCCGTTTTCTAGAAAAGAAATTAAGGAGCTGCAGCCACTGTTCCATACGTTTGACTAAATCCATGCATTTCGGGGACGGCATCTTGTTATTTCTCCAAAGGCCAGACTCACACAGCAGCCTTTAATCGACTCGTCCACATCGCCGACATCATGCAATGGAACAAAACCACTTTGCAGCTCCAGTGTGCAGCCTGGGGAACATGTAGGTCAAAGGAGTGCGCCTGGGCACACAGGCCAGCTCTCCCTCATCAGTCCCTCGCCCCAAATGTCAATACCGATGTGTATATAAACCAGTGAAAAGGCACGGCTCCCCTCTGCTTCATTCAGTAGGATTTACACACAGTTCTTCCTCGCCTGGCTGATTACTACATGAGTTCAAAAGCCCCCAAAAGAACCTTCATCTTTACCTGCAACTGAAAGCGTAAGCACAGAATTTGCACGCGAGCGTTTCACCGACACAAATATGCACACGTGTTAAAGTGCGGAGAGCAACTCACCGAATGCACAGGAAAGGAGCTGTGCCGGTTGAGAAAGGAGTTAGAGACTGACATAGTGAGGCCCTGAGTGGCACCGGTGTCCTCGGGGGTGAAGGGCACTTTAGTTTGCTGGACACAGTAGGAGACAGAAGAAAAAGAAGAGGCAGCATAGGAGGCCTGCTGAAGAGGGGGAAGAAAGCAAGAGACAGAAGACACAAAGAAAGAGAGCACAGAAAAGGCTATGAGTAAAGGATAAGAAATGCTAACTGTAAAACAATGCATATAATGGCTTGCTAAACAAACAGCTATTCATACAGTTCATCACAGCCAGACACACCAATATGCCTTTCTTGAGCTCAAGAGGCATGACAAAAATCACAGTTCAAATCTTCTTTGTTTCGCAAATCCCTTAAAAATAAACTCCTGCCTCCCCCTTCCAGTTCACCCATGGGCAGCTGCTGGAGGGAGAGGCAAGCTGTTCCTCCCTGCTCTTTTCTCCCCATGGCATGGGGGGCAGATGCCCGAAGGAGGAACCGGCTCTTGCTTCTAGCTGTGAAGCAGCCGACTCTTAGCAGATTACTATTTTTTTGTGGCAACCTGCAGACTGGGAACCTGGTCTTCCAGTGTGATCTATGGGCCCTCACTGGTACTGCTGAGCTACTGGATAACAGTGATGCCCAGCCAGTTTTCAGTCCAATCCAAAATGATATATCGTTTACACAAGAGGGAGATACTACGCTGTAAGTAACAAATGATATTGAGGAATTTCTCCTGAATTATTCCACAATAGTGTGAGGGTTTTCTCAGTTCGGACATGAATATGATGTACAACTGTTTCATAAATAAGATCTGAAGCTCACAAGAAAGGACTTCCTAATAATTATTTTATAGAGGAGTCCATCCAGCAGAAGGTGCCTACTGCTAGAGCAGCTGATGCCCATGTGATGTGCTGTTTGAGCACTCTCACAGCAGCAGGACCAGAAGAGCAAGAGTCTGTTGGCTTTTACAAAGACTGTTGAATCAGCCATTGTCTGCTTGCACCACTTTCCCAATAGTGAGAGGAAGGTAAAGGGTGGGAGGCTGCACTTGAAGAAACCTTTGCTTCAGGGGAACTGCGAGCAACACCTTGATGGTATCAGCTTGCAAGACTACAAGAATGCCTAGCAGGCAAACCAGTGACAACTTGGCAGCCCAGATAATCATTGCAGGGCAGCAAAGAAATGCTTTGCTTCAGCTGACAAATTCAGAAATGGAGCAGAATTTCCCTTCTGCACAATGGCTACGGTAAATCTGTGCTTTACACACCCTCTCTCATGACTGCAGAGACCAAGTCACCACTGGAGGAGGCAGGGCAAGGGACTACAAGGTATGAGTGACTGACAAGGGGACCACAGATTCTGCCTGATCCTTCAGAGAGGAGTCCTGTAGACTCTACAGTGTCCCTGCAAAGCAGATGGGACACGGGCATTTAAGGTCTCATCCCCACAAAGCAATAATGCATAATACTCAGTTTAGCTTAGTTGGAAGTGTTACTTTATCTTTTTAGGACTCCTATCTGCATCACAGGAATGTAATTACACAAATCCCAAAATTAGAGTTCTTCATTGCTTATCCCATTTGATTAAAAAGTAACATACTGGGACAGTCAAACTTTAGCACAGATAACAAGAAGAAATATTGCAACAGTCACCCTCATGATGGTAAGACCATGGCTCTGTTCCCACATTTCCTCCTGTTTTGTTAAAGCCATGGCAAATTTAAGTTAGCTACATCAACACAAAAGATGCTTTTTTTTTTTTAAAAAAAAAAAAAGATAGAGCCAGTCAAATAATTAATATAAACAAAACCTTTAAGGTTGGAGTTAAAAAAAAAGAGACAAGAAAGGAAGACCCTTAAAAATCCCAGCTCCACTGAGGTTGGAAACAAAACTGCTATTGCCATCACTGAGGCCAGGATTTCATCCCCCACATGGAAAATGGTGCTGTTAAACCCACCACTCAACACAGATACACATGTTGATGTGCCTTTTTGTGCTGGAAGTCTGGGAGGGCCAGCAGAACACTGAAAAACAGGTAGAAACCTGAATCACACAAAGGGACTAATGTGGAGAAAACATGCACGAGTTACGTAATGGCTATACCAAAGTTCTGTGGCTCTGGCAAAGACTGAGCCATAAAAGCAGTTATTATGTTTAAACAGTTATTATTAGTGGCATCCTTGACAACAGTTTCAAAACAGCATTGGGAACAACAGTGCAGCAATCTCTTGAAAATCGTGTTTCCCAGCGTGTCAAAAATCTTCAAAGCAGTTGTCGTCACACAAGCCTGTAGTCTGGCATAGATTCAGCCATGCCATGTGGAAGACTAATGTTTCATTTTTAGGGCATTTTAGGACTTTCGGAGCTTATGAGGAATAGTCTGAATGTGGGGTTAGAAAGGAGATCAAAGTAGATGATGCAAAATGCCTAAAAACACGTTAAAAAGCTGACAAGGAGCATGATGTGGTAACACCAATGAGACATCCTCCCACCACCATAGCCTGCCAGAAACAGGAGTAGCAAGAATAGAGCTGCTCCTGGGAGGCTGGCGTGCCCTGCCAGGGAGGGCACTGTGGATGTCACTCACCAGCTGCCGCTGTTTCGGTGGGAGAGCAGGAGGAGGTGCCAGATCTTGAGAGGGGTCTAAGCTGATAAAGGAGTCATTGAACCCATAGACTTCCATGAGGTGCTTGTTCTTCTGCTGGTAGATGTGCTCGTTCTGAGGGGTCTGGTAGAACATGGACGGTTGTGGCTCTGAGTAGTCTTCCACAAACTGCATATATGCCATCACTGAAAAAAAAGGTCACATCACTGTTCCTGGCCTGCGTGCTGCAGCTGCAACAAGCAGGCATTCTCAAAATAAAGTAAGAGTAAGGCCAGGCCACTCTTAGCTGGGCTTTGCTGCAGGCCGGGAATGGCAAGGCGTCCATGCCCTGGTCACAGGTAGCTCCCACAGTCAGTTGACATTCACCTTGCAGGAAAGGATCTGGATATCCCGTCCTGCAAGCCAGTGCACAACAAACATAATCACAGGCCACAGACACATCTGACAACAGTTTAAGGAACCAGTGAGGTCTCCAAACAGTATTTGAGAAGTCTGATTCACTGACTCTTAGCCCAAAACCTTTCCTCATGTAATCCATGGCAATTTTCAGAATATTCCTCAACAGCTAATGCCCAAAATCACCAAAAAACCAGAGTAACTGCAGTCTGCTTTCTAGGAGGCACAACCCATCTTCTACAAAGATGCAACCTTGCCAATAAATCTGTATTAATTCTTGTGACAATGATAAGCCTCACATCTGTAGTCAGCAAGATTTCTAGAACGAGGAGGCTTACAGCTTTTCTCCATTCTAGTGAGCTGATAAAACTGTTATCAGAAAACACCCACCTGTGAGACTGGGTGTACGTCTCCCTCAGCTATTTATATGCCACTGCCAATGCTGCCACAGGAGACTTACCTTTTAAAAGTGCCACTGACCATGCCTTCCTACCTCTGTAGCTCAAATCCAACACCCTTCACTCCCATCTCATTTTAAAGCATTTTATCATCTCCAGTTCTTGATTCTGACGTATTCAAAAGTTTTTCTGAGATGAGGTTCAATGCAAATATTAAATGGCATCAAATCTCATTTAGAGGACCTTTCTGTCTGTACAATGTCCTTCCAAAACCTATGAAAAAACCCACACAGGTCTCCCTGTGCAGTTCTGGCAGAGGACTAGTTACTGCTGCAATATTTTAGCATTGGAGGGGGAGAATGATATACAGTGTCATAGAAAGACTGCAAAACCCCAGAATTATTAAGGATCAGAAGTGTACTTACTAAATGTAAAATAAATAAAGAACTCCCTTGTCTATACAGGAGCAACAGATGTACTTAGGAGTCATAAAAAGGACTAACCAAGGCCTTCTTGTAAATACACTGTCATGCACAAGACACTCTGTGGTCATTCCTCCCTTCTTCCTGATAAACAAGCAGTTGTCAGTTTTTGTAAATCTGCTCATTAGGTGGCAATTATTCAGCTTCTGCTGGCATTTCAGTTGTACAGCTGAAATGAATGGATGACTTCAGTGAAAGCTATAAATACAACGACCACAATGCAGTATTTGCACATCGTGAAGCTGGTTCCCACACTAGCTGCAAGGCAAAGCCCTCTGTTCACCTGCCAATGCGGATCTAGAAGCCAGCCTATTTCAAACAGGATGCAGCCGTGCAAATGTGTCGGCAGGAAGGAGTCGCTTTGCACCTGTCTTTTGCACCTTTTTTCAGATTTCCTCTAATATTTTGCACTCCATTTAGAAATGGAGCTAACACAGCTGCCCCTTCTCACAGAATGATATCCCTCCTCCAAAAAAATAGAATGAAGGGCGGGGGGTGAAGATCGTGGCAATCGGAGCGCAGGAAGCCTCAGCTGATGGATTTCAATCCCGACCGGTAACACCTGCTGTCCCCATCCTGTGACCCCACACGGTGCTGCCAGTGGACACCCTGTTCGTGTCCTGCGTTACTGCCAACTCCTGCACAGCTCTGCCAAGGCTGCTGAAATTCTGACCTCCAATACACCCTGCTACCCGAGCTTTGCTCCTCTTCCTCCCTCAGCAGCCCTCCTGCCTTCCCAGCACCACTTCACAGACGTAAGTCACCACCCTTGCGGGTTCAGACCTCTCCTTTTTGAAGGGAGTGTGACAGAGGTTTCAAACTGCATGCACATGCGTGTCGGTGTGTGTTTGTGCCCCCTCATCTGCTGGTGTTGGCACTCACAGCCAAGATCAAACTTGCTCATGTACATGAATTTCAGTTCCAACAATGAAAAGAAGCACTTTTTGGCAATATTCTCTTATTTGAATTCCTGGTGAAGGAGTCTTGGTGTAGAAAATATAGAATTGCAAAAATACTGTTTTCAAATATCAGTGCTTCGGTTGACTAAGGCACTCCTATCAATACCCGTGCCCTGAAAAATGCCTTGGTATCATACAACAACTTTAGAGGATAAGATCTAAAGGCAGCTTATGAAAGATATTTCTCTAGCAGCAAAAGTGAACTAAGGATCAAGACTCCTTGGAGAAGTGTAGAGGACAAGAGCTTGAGGAAAAAGACCACATTTTGAGAGCTCATCAACTGAGTAGGACTAAAGCCAAGAAGTCAGGCTTGGCACTCCTGGTGCAACGCAGCTGACGCTGCTAAATTCAGACCAACCCTTCATGTGGAGTTACCTACAAAATCAGTGCTTCGCCGAACGTCCAGATCCGGAGACAATACTCAGAATCGATAGCTGTGAGTTTCTGGGTTCAGACATCTGTATAACACTCCAACTCAGGAAGTGTTGGCGAAAAGGGCATCACATTAGACACTTGTGTAAAATTAAATTACCGTAACTCAAGGTAGTAAGCCTGAATGCTGTTGAGAGCCTTAACTCAATCTGCAAGGGAATAATGAAGAGCTCTTTTATCTCAGCTCTTTATGAGGCTAATGCATCCCATTGCCATGGCAGCTCCCCTGCCTTGCTTGTTACAACTAGTCCAGGGTGGGTGAGCATGTCTCTGCTTCTACTTTGTCTTCTTCTCTGTTTTTAGGTGAAGTGAAAAAACAGTTGGGATGGTGAAATACAAACCTGGCTCGGGAGCAGAGACTGCAGAGCACAAATTAAAATGGGCATCATTAAATGCTGCCAATCTTGAACAGAAGAGTAAGGGAGCAGGACCACTCCTGAGACTCCTGTTTGCAAAGGGTCTTCTCTCCCTCCACCCCTTTCCCTCTCTGCCGTGGTATTTAACGAGGCAGAAATTTAAAAAGCAGATGGGAAATTACATCACCAGTTCAGATCAGGCTGCATGCCCTGCAGTGACTCTGTGCAGAGGGAGGGATGGGGGCTGCAACCTCCACAGTTAGCAGCTGGGGTGGAGTGACACAGTCTCAAGGCAGCACCCCAGGAGAGAAGGGAGGCGTGAGAGAGAAACCTCTCCCATCACAGTACCATGCCCAGTTTATGTCAGTTCTGAACCCAGGCAGAAAATATGTGAAATTAAAAAAAAAATAAAAATCTCAGACTGAGGCTAGGAACACCTTCCCAGCAATCTGCTTGCACTGCCTTGGCTGTCATTTCTGAAGGAGCTGAAGCTGCTCAGGGATTTCTATCACACACCAGTTCTGCCCACATGGAGTCACAGGTATTGCTCAGAGCACGTTGGCAGCAGCCGAGCCAGCTTGCAGTGCAGCTGCTGGTCCTGGAAGCCGATTGCTAGAAGATTATCAGCAATAAGGCACATCTGCAGTACAGGTAATGCACAGCAGTACCCGATGAGGAGGACTCGGTGAAGGTCTAAGCCCAACTCCTGGCGCTGTGTCAGCAGCCGGTGTTACAACTGGCCCCGAACAAGCGCAACAGATTTGAGTGCATGGGCAAGAGCCAAAATAATGGAAATTCTTAAGCTGTACCGCACATCAACTCACTGGAGAAGTCAAGGTCAAATAAGCCAGTCTTTGCTGTCACCTCTGGGAGGAGAGCTGTTTTTCAAAGAGCTCGCATTATCCGCTGGCTAAGCCCAGGCTGCCCTCTGCACGGTTCCTGCAGTTAAATACCAGCTGCTTACAGGGCACCAGGCTGCATTTTGTTCCCACTGACAGGGAGGGAAACATGAATAAGTGCCTTGCTTCTAGTTTGCAAGCTGTTTATGGGGAGGGTCTTGTTATTTCTGACTCTGGGCTCTTCATGGCAGAAGCTGCTCTGTGCCTGTCTTGTACAGCAGCATGATGCTGGTGCTCAAGCAGAAGTCTGGAGTAATTTGCCCTTAGCACAGTAACATCTACTCTTACAGCACAGTAAAGTAACAGTAATTCATGCCAGACTAAAAGGCATGAAACACTCCTCTGTTTAAATTATACAGAAGTCAACTCTTGGAGGTCCCTCTGAGCACAGCTCACAGCAATACACATGGTTAACCCTAGTAGGATTTGCTGTATATTATCAATAAAAAGACCATTAAAGTCTCTGCTGCAACATTTCCTGCCAACTGCCAAAAGATGACCCACAACAAAGGGACTACAGCTAAGTCCCATCTGTGAGAGCTCCAGATCTTTTTAATAAATCCATGCATCTCCTCCAGATCCCAGGAGTTTGCTGGGGTTGTGGAAGCAGCACTGCCTCACCTATGTGATTACACAAAAATATCTACATGCATCAGCCTCCAGGCAAAAAAATCCTGGGTGCTACCATGCAGCCTGAGTAATGTTTTACCGCCCTTTTACTGTTGAAAATAAAAGTAAAACTAACAACCACAGATCTGTGGCGTGATATACTGTGGAGTAAAGACAATCTAAAACAAGTTCTGAGTGACACATGAATACAACTAAAAAATCCGCAGCAGACAGGTCACATCCCAAATACTACTACAAGCTTTGCAGCCAGGATGCTTTATCAAACCATCAGAGCTGACAACACATTAGATAACAGCTTCTACCTTTCCTAACAATGCAATCTGATCAATATTCCAAGAGCTTCTGATAGTGCCAGATGATAGTTAACCAGTTAACTCAAAGATAACTCAAAGAAAATTCATAAACAAGGCCTTGGTATTGAGGTTAAAAGTGTGCATCGGCAGTAATGGAGAAGATAGCTTTTAAAATAGTTTTTAAGTACCTCCTTGACATCTCATATGATAACAGAAAACAAAGACTTCTCTTTCAACTGTCAAATTGCCTCTTACCCAAGACTCACGCAGGTGTCTTCCCCTACTAAAGCTGCCTACGTGTACAGAGGTGCGTTTCCCTGCATCCATCCCAGTCTGCATGCTGTAAACCCACCTGGACCCGGACCTTGTTATTAATATGCAGAGCCCACAAGGACCTGATCCTACATTAAGTAGCCTCTGTATCACATCCCCTTGCAGCCGGTACTGCAGGGAAGTATTTTGAACAACACGAGCCATAACAACCCTGGCTATGCCCTGTGCCAACATCTATTCCTTTCTGGCTTCTACAAACAAACATCTCAGCTCCTTTTTAGCTGCTTTCAGTATGTTTTAACTGCTTGCTTGCCAGAGAGAGATAAAAATTATTTCCTACGTATGAGGACACTGAACTACAAGACACTCACTTTTCAGGTGGGTCAAGCCTTGTGGTCCGATTAAAATCCTGGAGAGTCACAAATGTGGACTGGTCAGTTAGGGATAATGGCAGTGCTTTTAGCCAATGCACTTTTTAAAAAAGTGACTGGCACATTAAACTGTCATAGAAATGGACAGAATACTGACCCTGCTGCAGGGCACACCAATTTTGCTTCAACCTTATTCTCACTGAAAAGACTATAAACTGCAGAAATGAGTCAGAAGGCCAACTCAGCACTTTTGAAACAGCTCTTCACTTGGGCTGCCAGCCATACAACGTAACGCTGTTGATCCAGATCTTGTATACGTTACCTCCTCACGCAACATACAACTGCAAAGCAAGCCAGTGACTAGTAAATTAACATCTGCTTGATCTCACTATGTAGTCCACAGCCTTCCTTGGCAGATCAGTATCGCTGCTTTTTTGGCGTGAGGTTTCACATGTTTTGAGCCATGAACATTAAGGAAATCAGAGTAAGGTTGTGAGCTTGATTTGCAGTGAGTACTGGTGTGCCAGGAGTCTGGCTGGGGATGGTGAGCCTTTGCATTTAGAGGCTGCTCATTTTAACGATGTGGGAAATTCTTAGGCATTCAAAGGAAATGAGATCCCACAGCAAACCAGCAGTACTGGACACTAGGCTAATAGTGTTGTCTTGCACAGCTATGTGGGTGACTCTGTTCCTGCTGCCAAATTAACTGCTCTGGCAATGCTTGGGTTTGGACAGAAAAGCCGCCCTTCCTCCAAGCTCTTGGAGAGTACCCAATTCTCTTCTGCAGTGGGAGAACATTCATAAAATGGGGGCAGGGGGGAAGGAATGGACATAAAAAGGGAGGATAAACCAGGAAGATATGCAAAGCAGAGTGCCTCAAAGATTCGCACTCAGGTAAACAGAGAAGTAAAATGTTCTCACTATAGTAATGAAGATGCTGTGCGATGCCCGCTCCCCAGGGCTTGGATCGTTCCTGGCTCCAAGAGTCAATCCCTGCCCGCCAAAGGACCAACACTTCCCTTCCATGCCTTTGACACTGACTAACTGATTTTGACACTCAGCCTCGCATAAGCAAGGGCATTACCTTGGGGTCACCATTGCTTAGTGGTCATCAGAAGTACCACTGCAAGGAAAGGGAAAGGTGAAAGTAAAACCCAAACACAAGAACTTGCTTACTGTGTTTGTTTTTCTTCTCTGGCAGAGGTGGTGGCTTCTCTGGGTCACTGTTAGAATCTGGAGCCGCAAAGTCAGCAATGAATTCAACCGGTGCTGAAGAGTTTCCTTGCTGGAAAGGCAAAACAGCAGCAAACGGCGTGAAGGGTACTGATGGAACAGATGCTGCATTCTGCATGTCATCCTCCGAGATGTTATCGTATTGGGAAGGATGCCTCTCGTAGGACACCCTGCAGCCTGAGTTATCTGAAGTCTGAGAGGCTGCGCTCCTCCTCTTCTTTTCTGGTAAAGCTGGAGGAGTCTGTGTTGGCTGTGCTGCTCCTGAGAGGCTGCAGAATTCCAGTGGAGGAGAGCTGCCCTGCAGGAGCTGGAAAGCATGTCCATGGAAAGGGGAGCCAGACTCACCCAAGGACTCTGGCAATGGGCTGAGGATACCTGGCACCTGCTGAGGAATCTGATCAGCATTGGAGAGGTCCTGCTGCAGGAATTCGTAGTCTGGATCATAGTGATCCGATTGATCTGGTTAAACAGAGAGGACAGGAGAATCATGCATTAGTTTCTCTCTTTCTCACTGTTCAGCCCTTCTCAGTTCTGCCCCTCCCATTTCATCAGTTAATTAATCAGTTCATTTAATCAGAGCGGTACTTCCTTGCAGCAGGGACCATCTTGCTATGCCTTCTGCAAAGTCCAGCCTTAATACAACTCTTACTATTACTTCTTTACACTAGCAAACAAATAACAAAAATTTAATAGGTAGACCGTTGCAGAGATCATTTATGTTTCATATTTATATTTTTGTCTTATTTTCTTTCCTAATACATAAAACCAACATTGCTTTAGTCTACCAGGACTGTCATTTCCTACTGATGTCTGCAGACAAGGCTGAAATCAACAAAACATTCCACTTGAGAGCTGAACTGAGTTTGAACACAATCATCTATAGCTAGGGAAACACATTCCCCTGGGCTTTTTCCGACAGAATATAATTCTGCATAGGACTGCCCGCAGCAACTACAAGATGACAGTTGCAAGCACAATCCATTTACTTCTGCATCACAGCTACGGCAGCTCCCAAACGAGAGTGCCGGGGACTCCTCCAGCGGCCCTGGCCAACTCCCCGCTTACCTAACGTTTCACAGCTTGTGTTGCGGGAGCACTGTCCACTGTCGCGGTCCAGAGAAGAGAGCTGCTCGTCAGACTTGCTGAGTTTGCCGATGCTACTGCACGGTGAGAGGCGAGGAGATTCCCCCCCGTAGGAGTGGCTTCCACCCGACAACCTTCTCTGGGCATAGCAGTCAACATCAAAATCCTTAAGCAAAAAAAAAAACAGATCACCGTGATTCATGGCAGCTCGCTAGCAAGCGAGACGCAACTCGAGGAGCAAACACCCCACAGCAGCATTAAGGAAACCAGGAGGGGAGAGGATCGGTGCAGCTAGCCAGCTCTAGCTAGGCAAGCTTGTCAGGACTACAGAAAACCTCTGATTTGGTAAAGGGCCCATGCCAGGGAGCTCTGTGTGTCCTTGCTTCCAGGCAGGGCGTGCTGTGACCCACACTGGACTTCACAGATGCTGAGAAGATAACCATGTCCCTCACTGCTACACCCATCTGACGACTGCTTGTCACGACCCTGATACTAGATAACCACACTGCAAGGTTTCTCGTTAAATAACGGGGGCTTTGGCAAATATTTGGTTAGCTTAGGTGCATGCAAAGGGAAAATAAGCTACAGTGAGATACAACTTTCTGTGCCTGTGACTACATCTCTATTTTGGAAATTACCTCAAGCTTATCAACCTGCAAGTGAACACCTCAAGTATTCCCACTCCCTCAAAACAACCTAAGCGTGATTGTGTTATTAACTGCAGAACTGCCACAGCTTTATCTGGGTCAGCCAAACAACTGCAGAGGCTCCCTAAGCCAGAGCTGAGGCTTTGGGGGTGAGGACAAGATTAGATTTTGGTGCAATTTAATATGATTCAGGTCCTCACTGCTGAGTTAGTAAGTTCCTGAATGTGTAAAGCAAACCCAGCCATTTACAACCTCATAAACCCTAGACTAGCACAAGCGATGGAATCAATTAACGCGCACAGTCGCAAGTTTTCCAGTTTTCTACCAGAAAATTGACAAATTTCCCCAAAGCAGCAGCAGTGGTCAGAGCAGTTGCTCAAACTACTGCCTGGGTTAAAAGATGTTTTAAACTGTGACTGGATGAAGACAGACTTCTGATCTCCATATGCCACATGCTCCCTTGGCCCGTAAGTAAACCTTGGTGAGATCTTTGTAAGCCCAGCCAGCCGCCTCTACCCTGATGTATTCAACGTGGCAACACTCAGCCACTCTCATCTTCACACTCTGCCACAGCTCAAGGCAAGAAAGTTTGTAGCAATTTGTTAATTAAATCCAACAGCACTGTAAAAAAAAAAAAAAAAGCTGTTCACATTATTTATTATACTGATGTTCCTGCCACTAAAACTCCTGCTCCAGAGCTCTCACATACAGGGACAAGCAGAAGCATGCAGGCAACCGCGCAGCTGCAGGTTTCAGCATCTCTCCGAGTTTTTGCTACAGTTCACAACACGTTTCCCTTGGCTTTCACAAAGGGGTTACACCATTACCTGTCTGTTGATTCCAACGGGTAAACTGGACCCGCTGGTGGCTCGACTCATGGGGGCCACAACAGCCACTCTGGTTGGGGAAGGCGCCGACTGCCGCTTTTTAGGGGGCAATGCTGGTGGTGGGCTGCAAGACACAACAGGCATTGATGCTTTCATTACTTTTCCAGCAAAAAGACTTTTAGAGGCTTCACGAGCTTGTTTTCCAGAAAGCCTTTGACTTTGCCAAGCTCAGAGCTCACAGGTTCTTATCCAAAGCTGGCCAGGAGCTATTCAGCAAAGTGTATCCACTAACAAATATCAATTTAAGAATACTCTCACAAGTAAGGTCCTGTTCAGTGATTTATTTTTTAGGGTTGGAAAAGAGTTGGTGTTTCGCAAGTAAAAACAATTGCTGTTTTAAAAATTATTTTTAATGGAGCTAATTAGCACAGTAATCATTAGCACAGTAATTATTTCTTAATAAAAGTGGTGAAAAATCCAAATTAAAAGTTTTGGTTGACTCAAATATTGTTTCCATCCACAGGAAAATTCTTTTTCTGCCCTTTCACTCTCCTGGTGAACTTCAGGGAACGAGATGGTCAGTGTTGCTCTCACCACGTATACTGTGAGGGCCTACGTTTTGGCATGAATCTGTTCAGGTACACATATTAGCAGTAGCCAGGGAGATTTTAACAATTGCACTTTCAGTTTTTGCTTCTAATGATGCATAATTCTGGTGAGCCTGTGAGGTTTCCAAGAGCATACATGTTCTGTTCCTGGAACATACCAGGAAATTTTTATACAACACATGAGAATTCATAAAATACACAGAAATATGATTCTTTTTGCCAGCCCCAGCCTTTGATGCCACATTTTTAAATTAGCACGACATGTATTTTTCACACCATCCATTAGCACCGGTACTAGAGAAGAAAAACATCACACACAGAGACCAAAAACGTGCAAATTGGGGGTTTTCTCTTCCTTCTCAAAATAGAGCATAGAAACTTTCATGTGGTTGCTTGTAGAACAGGGTAAGAACAACCAAGTAAAAGATTTTTTTTTCATGCACTATTGGCTCCTTTCACTCTTAAGCAATGCAGAACAACCGGGATGTGCAGGACAGATTGCTAACTGCCAGCTGAGGTTAACAGAACATTTCCCACTGGACAGAACAGCACAAGACACTCTTGTACAGTGTGCTATTCACATAGTTTTAAATACGGTTCTTACGCATTTATGTGATGCCTCTCATGCACAGATCTCAGGGCATGGCAATATCCTCACATAAAAAGAAGGAAAGGAAAACACAGATAATGAAGGGTATTGCTCAAAACAAGACAGTGAGAACACAAAGTCATAAACAGAGTCAAGGAGCAGGGAAGAATTACTCTGGAGGACTGGAAATTCGGAGGCATCACTAACCCTCCTCCTGACCTCTCCTGTGCACATTTTGCAAGATTGTTTAAAAACTAAGAAGCTGCTAAGAGCTACTGGTATTCTTCAGTCAGCTGGTTGGCCAGTATTACCTGTTTTCTGCCACACGAATGCTAGGCAGGGGGGGTTTAGGAGGTGCAACCTCTTCATCCATGGAGTCAGTCAGTAGCTCATTGGATTGAGTCATATTAGTTGTTTTGTTGAGGATCTCAATTTCTCGGTCTGTAAGGGGAAGTTCTGATGGGCTGCGACAAGCAAAATACAGATTGCAGATCATAAAACATTGGAATGCAGCATGCTGACAGATTAATACATATTTTAAATCATATGCAGTATGCAAGGTACCTACAGCAGACGGCAGAATTTACATCTGCAGGTGGAATACCATGTATATGCAGAAAACAATGAGCATGTGTCACGGCCAGCGATGCTTCATTGCCAGATTTTGGCATCTTCCCTATCATAGCATATTGTTCTCTTTAAGTGGTCCCACTGTAATGGATGAGGCTACATAAAGAACACTACACTACCCTCTGTGAAGAGTAACTGAATACTTTAATTCAACTGTCAGTAACCAGAAATTATCCCTTCTACATTAGTCTTGCACACAGAAGAAGAAATCCTTGTCAGTGACCCACCTGTCAGATTTACATGCTGGTAAACTGGGTTTAACTGGGCTTGTGGGAGAGGGATGCTCCTGCTTTTCAATCGTGAGTCTGACCAGCTCCTGACGGATCGAGAGGAGAGAAAAAAAAGAGAATAATCATTATTTGCTGAATGCTGCACTGAAACATCCTACAACAGAAAGGGATGCTACTGCAGTAAACTCTTGGCTACCCAGGTTATGGGTTAACGATGACACGGACACAGAGAGCTGGGATGGGTCTAAGTCTGATACAGAGCCATACAAATGATGCAGCCCTGCTACTAACAAGCAGCCTGCAACCAGTAGTAGTTTAGACATATTTGAGTTAAGTTCATAAACCCTGGCCCTATGGGGATTCTGCACAAACCCACATATGTGTCTTTTTGCTGTGCTTCCTCTTTCCTCTATTGTCACAAATGTGTTCCAGTCTCCACAACACCCTAGGTAATGGCAAATTGACTTTACATACATAAATGTAAGTACAGAAAAGTCTTACACGGTACAGTACTTCACCTAGCCAGTAAAAGAATTTAAAAATTGCTTTGTATTTTATAAACAAGTTTTCTGTAAGACTCCGAACTACAAATTAAATAGTGAACACCTTTACTAAAAGGCCTGCTTCCCTTGAAGGCATCTTTTAACACTTTAGCAATGCAAGTCTTAATCATTCAAGGAACTACTGTAGTGTATCTGTTATAGGCAGATAAGGCTCTGGTTAAAGAGATAAGGGCATGATAATCTTGAACTGCAAGTCTGCCAGCAGTCAAAACAACAATCATTCATTCCAGAAAGATAGAGAGAACATTTTATGGATGTCTGAGGTCAACAAATAGATCTACTGCTCACAGATACAAACACATGCCCTCTTGGAGGCAGGCTGGAAAACTGGCACTGCTTCCTGACAGTATTGGCTTCCCAGCGTGTTATGCAAAGGAAACTATACGGGATCAATTTTTAATTTTATTATTTTTTTTTTTAAAGCAGCCTGAAGTAGTGTCATCATTCTAGTATTATCTTCATATCCATGTCTGTTGAGCTTGGAAACAACTGTCATTGCTCTCTGCAATAACTGCAACTGGAATGCTGTCGTCATCACCCTTCCGAGGAAGAGAAACATTCCCGTTCTTGTATTTTTTTATAAGGCTCTATTTAAAGCTGAACATCTATGGCTCAACACATGCACAAGAGGAATAAAGCACCGCACTGGACGTGCAAAGGACAGCAAACGCAGCCCAAGTGTCCACCACAGCTGATACTGGTTTCAATATTCTACTTACATCCTTGGTATGAGCTTGTACTCAAAAATAATTTACACTGTGTCAACCAAAAACATGATAAAAGAGTCAGCTTTCCAGTTGTCCTGGAAAATCGACACGTGGGGAAAGAAGAGAGAGCACAAATAGAGCACATGCAGATGTCCATGCATGCTAATGCTATGGAGATGTTCCTGTCTGGGACAGACAGACAAGAGCCCTGGGGAGGAAGAGGGTGTTCTGAGAAGTGCCCTGATGAAAAAAAAAAAACATGGCACCAAGTCGACCACAGCCGACCAGCCTGGCCAGCTCCCACCTCCAAGGAGGGCCACGTCCCCCAGTGGGTAAAACCAGACCAACAGGGCTTTTGACAATCTATCAGCTGCACTGTGGTAATGTATGTTACACAATACATAGAAAGATAGTATAATTAAGGCCCTTCAATCACAGAAGAACTACAGCAGTACCACGGACACTGAAATGACCTCAGACTTCTCTGCTGAGTGTCCCCAGCTACTCAACAGAAACTATTTAAAAAAAAAAAAAAAGTACTTTCCTCTGTTTCATAATCTCTTGCAGGATGAACAATCTTTAATTAAAAACTTGCTATTTCTTTTAGACTTTAGAAATTCCCCTATAAAGTTTACAGAACGTCACTAGGAAAAACAACCGTAGGACCTAGGAGCCTACAAATCCCAAACCAGGCTTTTTCTGTAAATCGGACAATTTGGAAATCACACAGTGACACCACTTGACTCTTCTGGCTGCAGCTGGCACCATGCTCCAAGTCACCGCCAGGAGCGAGTGATGACACAACGGATTGCCACTTTCCTGCCCTCTGGACAAACTTCCACCACTGAAGAGGTTTCTGAAGGCTCTCATGCACTTCAATGGACTCAGCGTCAGACCCCGTGGGGCTAACGGGCTCTTGCCAGCATGAACAGTGACTGCACACAATGCGTAAGAGCTCAGTAAGACAAATAAAATGTATGGGCATTCAAACCAAAAGCCAAAATACTCCTGAAACATCCCTCTGAAAGGGCTATGGAAGGGAAAATGTCAGGTCTCCTTCTCCTCACCTTTCTTCACCACATTTAACACCCTAAACCAAACCAAGGCCAGGGTGGCAGACTGTAGTGGTGGCAGCTGTGCCGCAGCAGCGCTGATGAACTCCTGACACTCGGGGCTGAAGCGCTCAATTTTCCTGTTTTGCCAGTTGTAATGGACACATGCTTGGCCACCATATGGGAGGTTACAACAGGGTAGAAAAACAATAGAATTTGGCTAAAAAGTATCTTTATAATGATTCAAACCATTGCTGCTGTGAAAAAAAACCAAAACACCTTCCACCAGAGACAACATATAACTGACAATACATGGGAGGACCCTCTTTTCCTCTAAAATTTAACAAATACCACCAGATTCCCTGGGCCCTGACTGTTTCTCCTCTCTACTAACCCCAAAATGAGAACTAGTGTTTGAAAATCAAGCCAAGGCCTTCAGTGAACACACAGAGGTAATCAGCACGCAACCAAGCCAGATGCACATTATGCTGTTCCTTACCATCAAGTAAAGAGATTCCTGCAGCTGTAATTAGAGATAATTAAAGCCTCTCTACAAACTTATGCTACTTCAGCAAGCTGGAAATTCCAAAATGAGATGGATTTTTAAGAAGTTACGTAATCAAAACAAGGAATTTTTTTCTTTTCTTTTTAAATATGCCTAGCAAGGCACTAAAACCTGAGATCAAAACAGCAAGTAACACAAGTGAACAAGCGACTCCTTTATGCTCAATTCTGAAAATAAAGGGGGAAGTAAGCACTGAAATGTGGAAGTGGATCTCGTGTGATCTGCCAGAAAAACAAAAAAGGCTCTCCACAGCAGAGAAGTGTCCAACTTCTCAGTTCTGCTTCCAGATCTGAAAGCTGGCTTGGCCCTTTCTAAAATAAACCTTGTTCCTCACTATGCAGTAGGAGATGAATGCATGCTCCTTCCAAATGCTGACCTGTTGATGGGCAGACACATTCACATCTACCCACACAGGCACACATCTGCTCTAACCGTGCTCCAAGCTGACCAGACATAAGCCAGCTCCAACTGGAAGGCCAAAATAACTTTTAGTCTAACAACAGAGCAGAAGCTGATATAGCCATGCTGCTCAGAGGGGCTTAATGGCTCAGGCTCAGCACTGTATGGACATGCCTGCATCGCTTCCAGCCTAGGCTGACTCGCGGCGCGGGCAGAGCAGGCATCCGAGACCTTCCACCCATCCGCGTAGGCACGCTACTTCAGCTGGAAGGCAACGGGTACCGAGGGTTTAAATACCCCTTGAAGTGAAAGAACAGTGGGTGTCCAAGCCTCATGCCACGAGACTACACCACTCTCTCCTGGATCTGCTGATAACATGGCTCTCCACGGGATTGTGCAGATTCATGAAGTGATAACAGAAGGAACTGTCTCGCTATTTGCTGGGCTATTACAGTTCGGATACCACAGCGCAGATTTTCACGTACTGCGAATTGCCGCTGAATTCCAGCGCCAACAGCAGCTGAGACTTTACGCTAAACTCTTTTTCTGCGTCCTGCTGTGCAAATTTAAGAGCAGCTTTACTTTTCAAATCTGGAGCTTAAAGGGCATGTTGTGCAAAACAATCCTGGAAAATCCGTCTTCTCTAGGTGATGGGAATGGTTTGTTTCAAAGATATTTATTGAAAAGGCTTGATAAGTAATAGTAGATTTTAGTATCTGTGAGATATTAAAGAGATACTCAGAGCATGCAAACACCACACCAAGACTCCTGAAAACGTGATAGCCAAACCCTGGGAGATGCGCTTCATTTTTGCATTCAGCTCTGGTTAATAAGAACTAAGCTGAGTCTGAGTACAGTGAAAGATGCCTGTTCCCGATACACTAATCCAGGTGAAACACCTGCCGCAGTTCTTAAAACTCTACCCCCACTTTCCTTCTGCACTTGATCTAAATGTTCCCCTTTAGATTCAGCCCTGCTGTTGAAAGAGGCTTAACTTCCTCTACAGTTTGCAAAATAAGGTTCCCAGGAGATACAATGGTCTCTCCGCTGATGCCCCTGAGCCCAGGTCAACCAAACTTTTAACTGCAGCGCTAGGACAGCTCAATGAACAGCCCCTGTCTCTGTGGCCATCAGCCCAGAGACAAGCCTGGGAAACAGAAATAATGGGTACCCAAAGCGTACTGGGAAGAAGAAGGTAAGCCAACAGCTTTCCCTGGGTGGGGCAGGGAGGGAATGCTATAAGCAGGTCTCACAAAGGATACAAAGGTTTCTGTTAAACGTTGCCATTAGTTACGCAAAATTAATCTACAGAAAACTGAGCTGAGCTCATCACCTGTTCCACACCCTAATCCGACTGCTGAAAGCGGTGATGTATCACTGACAAATGCCTTGAAATTTATGTTAAAAGATGGAGCTGGAGTCTTTGATTCTCCATGGGCATCGACAGGAGGCATTTCCATTATATTTTGCCTAGACAGAAAATATGCAAACTCTGTCTTGCAAAATCTGCATGGGAGACTGGGAGACCAGGAATGACTTGCTGGAAAATTTAATCCAGTGCTCAGTAAAGATTATTGTTTCTTTCAATTCATCCAAATGCCAGGGTGAGCATTTCAGAAGTGCACACTAATAGCCAAACCATTTGTGCTAGTCTTTAACCAGCGCACCGAGCAGGCTCATTTCACTTATGGAGCAGCTGATTTAAAAGATAGTTTACTGAAGGCAAGAATAGAATCTTTGTATTTGACCTGCACTTACAAGCCTCTCTCAACTAGATCTTTTCTAAAATACATTACTATATACTTTATATAATATAATTTACAATATTTGTCTCATGTACCTTGACTCCATCCAGAACAGCTTTTATGACACCCTTCACCGTTGTCACCATCTCCTTGTCTTCTGAATTCACACCTTCCAGCATCACTTGATCAGACCAGCGAATTAGATTGGCCAGACTCTGGTACACACGGCTATAGCAGGATGAGATGGCAGAACTGGATGGCAGGGAAGGAAATAGTTGAGAAAAAAGAACAAAAAAAAATTATGGAGATACTATCAAATGTTAGTAAAATGAGAGTGCTTATCAAATGAGCGTGCTTGACTTAAAGTACATTTCACACTGTTAAAAATGTGATTGCTCTCCTTTTCTCTCTGACATTCAGAATTTGTGTTTAGCAGGTGACAAAGCCCGGGTTTCTCCTCTGCTGCAGTTGCTCTCCAGTTCTCCGGCACCAAATGGGACGACAGCGTGAAGGTATAAACAGTCAACAGTTCGTTCTCAGCTAACAGAATGAATTATCTGGGCTGCAGGTTAACACAGCAATGCTAAAAAGAACATGTTTCCATTTTAATTTACAGCTCCATCCTATCCCTTAACTTCAAAGGTAAATATTTAAGTCCTGTATTTAAATCTAAGTTATATTATTTCAGTTTTATCTATGCTTTCCTTCTTCCTTATTAATTCTCCCCCAAAATGTCTTGGATAATTGGGAGCTGACTGTATTCATTCCTTTACAAATCATTTCCTCACTGTTTATAACGCCTGAAAACATGTAATTAAAGCCTGCTTCTTTACAGAAATTGAACTGAATGAATTTCAGGTTTGAAATAGGAAGGGTGTTGCTTTGTTTTGTTTTTACTGAGAAACAGAATTGAAGCTATTGTTCTGAAGGGGAAAAAAAAAAAAAGGAATTTTGGAAGGTTGACAACTCTAAATAAAAGTTAACCGTAACAACAGTGCTCACAGGCATTTTCCTGGCCATTCTGAAAACACTTACTTCATTACTAAACAAGGTGTGTTAACAGTACTGCTTATGGCAATGCTTCAACAACTCTTTGTAAAGTTAAATCAATTTCAAACTGCATCAAAACAGATAAGAGAAGGTGTAATCCTGCAATCATTACTGATACCAGTGTTCCAAATCTCCCCATTTCTCTTTGGTATCCATTTTACACTGGCTTAACTCCAGTAATTTCATTATCTGCTAGAAGAGAATCAAGCCCACAAGCTTCAATGAGGTGAATGAAGTTTGCAGGACGGGGGAAAGAACTGTTGTGGAGTTACAACTGGGGGATACAAACAACAGCAAGTACTTTTTTGTTTGGCTGGTTTTTGATTTTTTTTTTTTAAGTATGCTGCTTGCCATTTGTTCTAATTTCAAATGAAATTAGCTTGCTAAGAGATATTTCCTAAATAGGGCACTCCCCCATCTCTTTCTAAGGCTTTGATTTCTTTGCCGCTAATCTTCAGTCTGCTTCCTTCTAAGGAGGCGGTAATTGAAAGCCTATTTTGTGCTAGATTTAATTACTTTTTTCCTTGATGCAAATGCTTCCCCTAAAGCAAAAAGAAGTCCAACAATAATTGTAGGGCTTTCTTCCACACTGACACAAGTCTTGTTCACTTTTCTTGAGGGGGATTTGTTATCAAAATCACCCCTTTGTGTCCTGCCACTACTCAAAAGAAATGAAGCGCATAGGTAGGCACCAAAGGACATGGCTTTTTGACAATGCCGGATCCCCTTTTATTCTGCGAGGCTAAACAAGGCAGAACATACGTATGGGATCTGTGCTGTAACACATACCGTTTCCAGAAAGAGAGACTTATGACTATGTTGAGGACTCCATGGACTACTCACGATGAAAATTCTGCTTATGTGGGTAAATATGGATATCCAACTGTCAAGGTTGCATTACTTCACTACTAAGAGAAAGGGTATAAGGAATTTGAAGAATAGAAAAGTCTGAAATACTGCTGCCACTTAGTTGGTATTTACTTCCAAATGTACTCTTGGAAGGAAAAGATCACCCAGTGAACACCCAGTGGATATACAAATCAAAGCAAAGGACTATAAAGATGACATGTTCTATCCTAAAAATATTTGCTGACATTTTACATGTTCTCCTGGTGTAAGGGGAAAGTTCATTCTTTCTTTTGTTAAGTGAAAGCAGGCGCTTGTCAGGAATTTAATGGCTGTGGGAAACCTGATAGCAACTGAAGAAACTTTTGTGTCTGTATCCAGAAGCCTGATGAATGTTCCCATTCTAACAGCTATTGTTCTTTGTAGTTCTACAAATCTAACCTGAATTGGATCTCTCCCATCCCAGCCACAGCTCTGATACTTGCCCATTGCCTCCTTCCTTTTGTACTGTCAGATACAACCCTGGCCTATGCACTGGGGCCAAACACAGCTAAGCATCTCTGCAAAATATTTGGCACCCTACTGCTGCCTCCACCACACTATAAACCTTTCTTGCACCAGAATTGAAATAAGCATCTCAAAACAAAAATTTTGGAGATACTTAATGGGAAAACAAACAGGAACAGCACAAAAGCTGGCAAGATTTCAGGAAGCAAACACCTGCATTTCTCTGCCTAGTTTTCTGCTTTTCTGTCTGTGCAAATTTTACTCCTTCTGTATTATTCAATTATATTTGCTTGTTTTGTGTAGATCAATTGCATCTACAGGATGAACAGCAGCTATATCTCTATGGCTCGGCAACTCCACAAATTCTTATAATCCATGCTGAGCTTCACTGTGGCAAATTTCTATTTCTTTTCTGGCTTCAAACCCACTAACTGGTTAAAACATTATACACATAATCTGTTAAAACATAAAAAAATAATCTGTCGTGAGTGCACAGGAATGAACTTGGACTGGTTAATCTACTGAAGTACATCTGTTTACTTCTGTTCTGTATCTGATCCAGTAAAATCAAAAAAAGCAGTTAAGAGTGCAGGCTCAGACTTCTCTAGTATCAGGGTGGATAAACCGAACACAAAAAGGGATTACTCTGAAGATAAACTCTTTTTCAGGTAAAAGCTATTGGATTTGTTAGCTTTTAGGATACCATCATGGACTGCAGAAACAGTATAGCATCTGAGGAGAATCTTCCACTAGTAAATGATGAATTTCCAAGTTTATGCTAAGAATCAGCCCTTCCTCCTCTCTGAAACCATCCTGATTTGCTTTATCTTTCCACAGCACAGACCTCTTCGCAGCAGGGAATCTGCTTTTAAATTATGTTTGAAAACTACCACATAATTAGTAAAAATAGCAGTCACTTCATTAGCCACTGCAGCATTTCCTGTCTCCTGCACAACATGATTCTTCACACACGGGAGAAGGGAAGAAGCTGGGAGCCTGCTGGTCTGTCATAGTCCCAAAACCCAAGAAGGAAATGTACCTTTGCTGGATGCGTGGATCAGTTTGCACCAAGGGCAGGATGGCTTCCAGCACTTTACTTGCTGAGCCTGGCAGCATCTCTAATACTTTCTTATCAATTGCCATTTTGTCCACAATAGTCTTAAAGTAGCGCAATGCACTGACGACCTCCTTCTCCTTCTCCTCTAGCCATGATACATTCTAAAGAGGAGGAAAAAAGGAGAGAGATGTTGAAACCTCAGGATTTTTAAGAACAAGGTCACTTTGACTTACCTGAAGTACGGTGACACTCAATGAGGTACTTTCCACGAGGACTGGAGAAAACCCCTTCTACCACAAACACTATTAGATTGAATTACCGCTCTTTCACAAGAACAGTCAGTGCAAAATTGCACCCACACTTTAAACTTTCTGAATTATGTGCATTCTAAACTGAAGGTTAATCTTGATCAGTTTTAGGCCAAGGTTAACACTACTGCTGACATGAAGGGCACTGCTTTGAAACCCACAAGCCAAACTGGGAGGGTGAGAGAAAAACAAATATACTAAGCGCAGATTGTAATGATAATGCAAGAAAGGAAGCAACAACCACTGGTTTTAAATAGAGTTGCCCCTCTGATGCGATCAAAATCCTTTTACCCTAAGCACCTCTCACTATCAAAAAGTCTTTTCAGTCAGTAAATTCAGTGGATCGGCAAAAGGGAAAGAGAAAAACAAACCACAATCAGAAAAAAATTCCAAACTCCAGAACAATACAAACAAGATGCCTCCATTTTTGTACCCATCCCTGACCGTTTCAACGACATATGTGGTGTTCATCCTTATTATGCTGAGTAATTCTGCTGACTCCAGGATGTCTACTTGTATGAAAGCAGGCGGTAGTCTTGTCTCCCCATTCCCAAACAAAAACTCCATTCTGATCAGCCTCCAACCTAAGTCATTTTGTGATGCTGCTGCAACAAGGGAACTCACACGCTTCCATGGGGGCAGACTGTGAAAGCTAAGTTTTGGCATCGGTGAATGAATGTTGCAGAAGGGAACAATTCATTGGAATAAAGCTGAGTTGTGGTCACCAACTTCCGTGCCACCACCACCACTAGAAGAGGAAATTCAGAAGTGATACGTGATATCTTAATGGCATTCTGGACAGGGATATTTTTTAAAAGTTTACCAGAGTATGCCTGGAGGACTCTTAATGCCACAAGTAGTTCCTAAGTGAGATTTAAATTAACTACTGAACACTGCTAGAAAAGGAGCAGAGAGCTTAGCAGAGTCAGGTTTCATCCATTATCTCCTCAGTAAATTCAGCTTCAAAAATTAATGACCTATGGGCATTGTGTGCTCCCCATACTCTTGTCAGCTGTTAAACTGCTACTTTTCTGCAAAATCAGGCCAGCAGCCCAAAAGGTTTTAGGAAGAACAATTTATAGGCAGCACCAGTTAGTAATCTAGGGCCAGTTGCATAAAAGGATTAGAGTCCCATCTAGCTCCAACTTTAGAAGTCCCAATCCAAGACCTACAAACCACCCTGTCATTTTCCATCTCATCTGGAAAGTGCCCAAACTCTGCTGCTGCTTCCACTTTTTGACAATATTGCTTGCCAGGCACCTCAAGTTCTGCTCTGCAGCCCACAGCGCCCTGAAACCCCTTGCTGAGGAACATTCTGGCAACTCGCGGATGTCAAAAATGGCCTTTCCCATTTTTCAGGCATGTGCCCTCACCACTGCACAGTTTATTCCAGGACAGGGAGAGGCTCAGTCCCTCCCATGAAGGTTTTGCACTTCATATGAAATGATCACACATTTCAGGGATGAGAGAGCCCGTATATTCCCCAAGCGAGTGCGATTATGGCCCAGTGGTCAGAGCTCTCAAACAGAAGTGAAAAAATGTGGATTGCAGTTCCTGCCCTGATGGCTGTTTATGTATTTCATTCAACAACTCTTTCCTGCAGAAAGGCTTGCGACTTAATAGCTTAAACACTCTCGTGGCACAGAGGATGGATGGGCCTGACTCTGAGAGTTCAGGGCTGAGTGACAAGTGGAAACGCAAATCCTTCTGCTGAGCGCATCAAGGCATGCAAACCCAGCCACCGGATGCTATTTGGGACATAGCCCTTTTTTTGCAACTTACCTCTTAGCTCTAAGTAACAATCCCATAAGAGCACTTTTTAATTAATCTTTGAGGTCCAAAGGTATCATATATATGTATGTCTGTATACACATGCACACAAACACACCCAAAGAAAGCCTGTACATCCTACACCGGACTGCAGGTTCTGCTACAGACCTCAGATACACAAATGTCAGTTGTTGCTACGAGGCTGAAGTTTCTGGTGTTCAGCGCTTTACTCACTGAGGGCCAAGAACAGCAATAAATGTAGAGATAGGGATAATAACCTGGTGGGACGGATGGATATTAATATATTCCAGTGTCTGCATCTCACAAGACAAATGATATTAAGCTCTTCCACCAAACATTTTAGTGTGTTCCTAAAGCCGAAGTAAACATGCAGTGGTAGCCCTCTGGGTTGGCAGATAGGACCTGAACTGATCTCTCATTTCGTTTCTCAACAGAGATGAACTTGCCCCAGCAGTTACCTTAACCCAGCAAGAGAGGAGACTGGCAACTGCGGGAGCCGCTACATCGGCAGGACCACTTGATTCATCCGTTTCCCTTCTGGGCATTAAATGAGATAAACTTAACATTCAGGCAAAACAGCATCACCGCTCCACTCCCCTGCCTGCCTGACACATACAGATATTTTTGCATGATTTTTGACGTTTTCCCTTAAAGAATCGTTACAAATGCATCATGTATGAGATACAGCTGACCCAGAAAGGGTTACAGCGAGCTGTACAGAATACACCTGATTACAAAAGCTGGAACAGACCCTTTTTTCCCTGCATTTTGGCAGTAAAAAACATATTACACAATTTTGCATATAGTCTTGAAGGACACTACTGTTCCTACAACATGCTCTACTATAAGAATCAAAGACACGGTCCGGGGGGCAAAAGGAAGCTCTGAAAAAAACACCACCGATGTTGCCCACGTCTAGGTATAAAGGGGAAGAGGAGAGGAAGATGTCTGCATGGGTTGAGCATAACCTTCAGGTTACATGTAGTGATTTTGCATTAATTTTTGGTATTGCTATTTCTGCTCTACAGTGATTATCTACTTCAAGAGCATAAAAATAGCATCTTAAGTACTTAAGAGGGAGGAAAGGATGATATTTGGTTTACCAAGTGTGTCTTCTGACAGAATATCTCCTGTTTGTCAACTGATGTCTGTATTCCAGGGAGAGAACTTGGTGACAATCCAGGCATATCCTCTTCTCCACTCCCTCCCCACAAAGCTAACGAGCTGACTACATCCAACGAATTGATATTAAAAAATCCCAATCTGTACACAAAAAAAAGGTTTTACATGTTCAGCATGCCTTATCAGTAAATCCTCTTGCATGGCTTTTTAGAGAAAAGAAAGAAAAGCAAAAACTTCACCTATTATTAACATGCTTATATATATTTGCTATAGAATGGCATTTTGAAAAGGACTCTTCATTTTCTAATTTTTTGAATATGTGGTCGCATATCAATAAAAGGAAGGCCTCTAAATTATCTCAATATACCACCCTAAAACATCCTGGGAAATAAAAGCCTTCAAGGAGTACTCCCAGATTATTTTTATTTTTTAGTAGCAGTCAGCAATACAAGGTGCTCCCTAGAAAGCATATCCATAGCCTTCTGGGGAAAAAGAATCTACAGCCTGGGAAATAAAAGCCTCATCATCTTCCACCTGAGGGTGCAGAATAGGGCTAGGAAGCCCTGCAGCGCCTTCTCTGGGTGTTAAGCACATCACGTAGCATAAGATAACTGTGTCTTGCTGACTGCTCTCAATAACGCTACAACAATCCTCAGCAGAGATCATCTAAAAAAGTTTGCGCTGCACATTGGATGAGACTCTCAACAACAACTGGGAGAGATTCTGAATTATCATAAAAAACCTTGACTGTTTTTAACTTTTGGCTTAGGTTTATACTTGAAAACTGCAGCAATACTGTTACAGAGATAGCCTCCAGTCTACATAATCAGGTCACAACAGCAGAGGAGATAACACTTTGATAGGTTTGTGCTGGGAAAGAGTGGTGATCTCAGCTCTTAGATGACTTGAAGTACCTTGGGTCCGAGGAACGGTGCGCTGGAATCAGCAGCTGCTTGAACGCATCTGTTTGACTCTCCCTGCTGATGTCGTCAGAGATTGAGCACATCTTTGGACCAGATTCAAGGATTTGTTCGCCTGGGTTTTGGGGTTTTTAAAAGGATCACACCCCAAAACCAGGCAGTTATTTGGATGCTGTAAGCATAACCATAGGGTGTGCACGTGGGGAGGATGTGTCAGGCCATAAACTACATTCCATAATAAGATATTTAAACGCTTATGGAAGGAGGTCTCATCAGGCTCTCCAAAGGGAAGTACATGCCTTGGTTGCTCTTATTTTATATGACACAGCACAGTTTAAAACTAACCATAAAGTAACCCTGAGAATCCCTGAAAAATCTGCAGAACTCTGCAGAGGACAAAGTCATGCACTGAAAGCAGGGCTGCGGATTTTGTTAAACTGAGTACCAGCAAGCAAGTAACCAGCAAGACTAACAGAACATGTCCTTCGTCTCCTTACTTTGTTCGCTGACTTCTCTGGTGTTTTCACTGTCAGGTCAGCTTGCTTTCCTTTCTTTGAAGGGGTTCTCTTTATTTTTGGTGAATGAAACTTGCCCTTCAACTTCATAGTGAACGAGGAGAGATGGGAACGCTCAGAATCTAGAAAGACACAGAAATGCGTTACTGGATTAGGGTAAATTTGTTGAAATCAGGGAAGTTGTGTTACAGCATTATCTGGAAGACCAGCCTATGAAAAACACTGCAACCATGTAAATTTATTGAGTGGAACAGGATGAAAAAAAAATAATTGTGGCACTCTGTTATATTTCCAACTGCAATATCGCCACCGTTTCCTGCTTCCCCTCGGAGGCAGCAACGCTGCAGTGCAAAGGCAGGAACAGCGGGATTGCTACTGCTCTTGTGCCTTGCAGAGAAAAGGAAAAACACCTCTCTTAAAAGCACTTATCTCCAGCAGACCCCAAAGTACTTTACAAAGGAGGTAATCATCATCCCTCTTTTGCGGATGAGCAACTAAGCCAAGGAGATGAAGTGACTCGGTCACAGACCTCTGGCAGAGCAGAGCTCCTGCCCTTGTCTTGGCTGGGGGTCAGTATCCACCGTGGGCGTGCAGGCAGGGTTCTGCCCCGTACCCTGGAATGGTGGCTGCTTCGGGAAAGGAAAACACAGTCCCATGTAATGCCCTTCCCAGGCTGCTGATCCCTACCTCTACCCACTTGGTAGCATCACCAAGAATGTGGCTCCATGGATAATCGGAACAAAAAAGCCAGCCCTTGTCATTCGCAATGGGTTTCACTTCAGATGTACCAGATAAACCAGAGAACAGAGGAACCACTGCAATACCAGGGCATCCTTGAAGAACCTTAATTACAGAACTGCTCAACCCTTTTAAAAATTGTGTTTTCATGGATTTTTTTAATATCTAAAAGCAGAAGTCTCAAAGGTTTGCAATCATGCCATAAGCAGACTTACTGTTGAAACGTATTTTTATCTGTTTAGCCGTGAAGCTAAATAAAACTAAGCTGCCTTGTAGGGAGCAATTTAGAATGTATTTGAGCAAAGAGCACTTTAATAAATGAAGGTCTGAATTGCTCTCCAGTGACCCAGATAATTCAGCAGAAGACACCAAACTTGTCTTTAACTACATTATCAAGAAGAGTAAGCTGTTTTGCTGTATGTTGTAGTTTTCTTTCAGATTATTTGGGAATTGACTGCATTGGCTGTTATGAGTCAAAATGACACAGTCCCATGCATGCAGCACTGCACCACCTTGTTAGCATGCAGCCTGCAAACAGAAAAGGCCGCTGAGTCAAATCTAGCACCCAGAAGCTAAATACCACACTGCAGCGCAAACATCGCTCCTCATACTCAGAAATTACCTAACCACAACTCGAGGGAAGGAACTGGTGCTTGCCTCCCCATAAGGGCTGTCTCCCTTTAAACTTGGTTTCCTGGTAACGTGTTAAGACCCCGCTATTAACACCTTCACCAGAGCCAAAACTCCCTAGGTCAAAATTTTGCAGGCATCCTATCAATGGAAGCTCCATCAGCACCGATTCTAATGTAGTCTGGCTGCAGACCTGTTCTCCATTTACAGGAGTAAATGTTTTCCAAAGTTTTCTTTGTATCATAAAGTCCTGTTTAATGCACCGAAGAGGGAGGCACTACAAACCCTGCTCACTGCAGACAAATCCAGACATATCAGTTGGCCTCTGAAGAATCGCTTACAGCAGCTGGCACCCTAACTTAGCAACAATTTACGTCATTGCCTTACATCCACACGGGGATCTCCAAACCTTTCAAACCTCTCCGGCTCCACAGGGTGCTGAAGGTCACCACTGAAAACAGTTCCTGGCTGCTGTGATAATGCTCTTGCACTCCTCCCCCCAAAAAATAGTTCGTATTTATTTCATACACGATATAAGAATTTCTATACATGCATGCGTATGCACGCTTGCCAAGAAAAGTCATAGCTCTGAATTTATTTTTTTCAAGAACTGGCAAACAATTACAATAATTAATCTACAGGGAAAAATGGCTGCAGCAACAAATTGCGTCTGGCTCCTCCATGGGCTGCAGTGAGATCCAAACTGCTAGTCTGAGTATGAAAATGTTCAATACCTACAAAACCCTTGGTTGCTTATGGTGATAATTTTGCCTTGTAGGGACAAGAAATTTGGAAGGGAGAAAGATTTCAGAAGACTACAATTTCCTTTTCTCCTTCCCACCAGACATGTCTACCCACCTTTATGGGGCAAGCACACGAACCACTGAAGCAATGTGTGTGTATGGCCTGGAACCTCTAACAGGAGATACCTTGTCAGCAGTGAAAGTTTTTCTTCTGTTGACAGCAGATTCCCTTCACTGCCGCCACCAGCCTAACCATCGCCCTTCGCTCTCTTTACCCTTCTGTCACTTCAAACACTGACTCATTTGCACGCCATGCTCTGAGGGGACGCAGGCCTACGGAGCGAGGACAGCAGCAATCGGCTGGAGCAGAATGGGAACTTCTTAGAACAGTACTAATGAAGTAAACCAGATGACATTTGCAAAAATAATAAACGTTATTGTTTGAACAGCCCCGCTAAGATCTACTTGGAGATCACAAATTAATCCTTTTTACTACCACGTCTTTCCATCCACAAGCATTTTCCAGTTCTCATCTGCTCATAAGGTTCTGATGCATTTGCAGTTAAACAAATGAGTCACATACCAATATTCTCTTACACTCAATTACACTTAGCACTTAAAATAGCGCTTTTCTTGTTCCAAGCACATTACAAACATATCTTTCTCATCCTTAAACAGTTAGGTCTTAACCTTACCCCGCAGATGGGAAGCAAGCACAAAGGCAAAGCAACTTGTCTAAACAGAGCAGAGGGTGGGTCAGTGACTCCAGTACACCGCCTCCATCAAACTGCGGGCCCTCGTCCCTCTCTCCATGTTCACGAACCCAGCAGTGGAGCAACTGTGATTATATTCAGTGAATGCCAACAGACATTATTCGGCACGACGGGCTTTATGGTTTTCAAGCAGATACATCATTCAAGCGTTATAAACAGAATTTGCGTTTTAATGAATCTGGATGAAACGGTATAAAAGAGAAGTCACACTTAAATAGGAAGGTATTCTAGCTCAAAGGTGTAAGTTACCTAAGCTTTCACACGTGATGATGAAACTTTCCTGCAAAAAACACAGCTGAGCAAGACTTCCTAGACTGGTTACCATAGCACTGGGCTGCTTGAAGAAGTCACTTTCTTTATACTAGATCCTAATTTAAGTGTCTAATATGTCCTATGTCTGTCCAGTTAAAAAGTTCAAACAGCACAGCATGCCTCTGCAGATCAAAGAATTCAATAACATACAGAGAGAAGCAGAAAACAGAGCCATGGCAGTGCTCGAACCACTTCTGTCCCTCTGTTCCTTCCTGCCTGTCTACAGTAACCAAACCCCTTAATCCAGCATTGAGATCGCTCCTGAGCTTGGTAGTCTGCCTGCTGGAAATCGTTCTATCATATTATTCTCGCCTCTTGCTGATGAATAACCAGCAGTGTTTAACTGGAGTCTCAGCACTGGCTTTCTGAACTTGTCTTTCTCCTTTCTGGTGTGCAGGAGGGTACCCCATAATTACTTCTATGCAGTGTCCAAATATTTGTAAGATGAATGGGAAAAGACAGGGTAATAAACTCGATGGAGTGATTTCAACTGGAAGGGGGGAAAAAAAGTTCTGCTGTATCAAAGTGTGTCTGTCTCAAAGGAACTGCTGACTTTCCGTGCCCGCACATTTCATCTGTCTGGATGCTCTGTTGCTGCACACAACTGGAAAAAAAAAAAAAATCCCTTCAAAATTACTTTACTATGGATTTGAGTTTCTTGATTTCTGACTGGAAGTTTTAATACGTCACTTGTCTCATTGCTAATTCCATCCCCCTATTAATGAGGCTCCTGCTCCGTTGTGCTTGAACGCACTCCAGCTGTTGAGTCACGGCCCTGCTCAGCTCTCAGGCTCGTCTCCCCCCGGCCGGCACGTGTCTGGGGTCCGACCACACGCACAACAGGAGCAAGCTCACGTTAAGCGCCTGCTCCAAGCAGCCCTGCTGCCAGGTGTGGCCGGAGGGTTTTTTCGGCACGCCTCGAGCCCCCCGGGCCGGGGAGGCCATGGCGGGCTGGGAGCCGCCTTGTGCCCCGGGCAGGTCCACCAGCTCCAGCAAAGCGGTGCTGCCTGCCAGTTTGCTGACAGAAAGCTAAATCTGGTGAGGAAAGAACTGCAGATTTTAAACGACAGCGGATTAAGAGGCACAAGGGAAGGCAGATAAATCAGCTTATGTGCTTGTGGGCGAAGAAACTAGGCTGCTTAGAAGAAAGCCGGCAAGTCAAAGCCCAACGTCCAAAGCTGCCATAGTGAAACGGTCACTTTCCACTTGGGTTCAGACAAACGCCAGAAATTAAGTCAGAACATGCGCATGCTGGTGAATTCCACCGACCTAACCCAGCAGCAAATTATTTACTTTAAAGTCAAAGTGAAAGTTCAGCTTTTCACAGAGCTCAGTCACAGCAAACTTCCCAGCTGCCCGGTCCTCCTCGCCGGCTGCCTCCCACGCCGGCTGTGCGTGACCAGCGCATGGGAGGCTTCAGTTGGGAAATAACCCCCCCATCTGCTTCTGGACCTCCTGGTCGTGTTTTTGTCACTACAGCACAGCTCAATGGCAGGCAGGCTCCAGCAGCAGGGATGGGCAATTTTAACTGGTCAACTTGTTGAGTGCTTGGATCATACCAAAGAAATTGAAAATAGACTTTTTTTTAAACACAAAAAACCCCTTTAGAATACAGTACCTTTTCTTTCCTTCACCTGAAAACCTAAACCCTCCATCTTCTCTCACTCTGTATATGTTCACACACCAAAACCCTGCAGCTTTAGAAGAGAAAAAGCCTTAAAAAAGGGTGATAGTTCATTTTCCAGCTTGAACTGACTCTTGTGGCTCATTAGAAAGAACGAAGTGGAGTCTAAAATTCTGATCCCACAGACGGGTCCCTTTCCAAAGGCCATTTGGGTCTCTGCTGGATGCGGATATTTAAAAGCTATCAGATTAAAAATAACAGCAGACATCTCTCCCCATGTCATAATCAAACTATTGTGCCCATTTTTAATCAACCGCTCCTGCCATTTATGCCACGAGGCCTTTGAAGGCAGAGGTGACTTATGTAATGAGTTACACAACGATGCCCATTAAAACGGCATTTGTTCCCTTGGGCTCAGCTCCATCATTTGTGGAAGACAAAAGGCAAGTTGCAAGGCTTCAGCTAAACCCTAGCTGACAGGGACTTTAAGAGTTCTGAAGCAAAAGGGAAAAATAATGAGCTATAGTTCAAAACGACCTCTCCGCTGAGGCTGTCTGTCTGGCGCTGCGACGTGCTACCCAGCGAGAGGCTACGGGGCTGGGGCTACGGCTCTGGCTCCTCTAGACCCAGTTCTGCTGTCTAGAGGAACAGGAGAACAGGCGATTCAGGACGGACGGACGGGCACATGAGAGCTTCCCACGATGATCACGGAACATGCCGCAAAGCATAGGTCTTTCAAGATTTTACATGAATACTGCTAGAATTCCCGACTTGTCTTCCTTCCACCCTCAAGGCAAGGGCTTTATCTACTACATACCTGTAAGTACACAGATCTGTGGGGCCTTTGTGCTGGCTAAAGCTTTTGGGCTCTCCTGTAATGCAAACATTAAAATAATAGTGACTGACAGAAAATCAAAGCCTTTGAGCTTTGCAGACATGTTGCTCTAACCTGAAACTCAAACAGCCTCTCCCAACAGCCAAGTTCCTCCACAGAAGAGCTGGCAGAGCCGACACAGAAGGCAAAATGTGAAGCTCACCAGTGGGCTGTGGGCAACAGAAAGCTACCGCAGGGGCACTTTTAAAAATAATCGTTAATAATTTTGTGGTGGAGGGCATCTCTGTCTTTCTTACCACAAAACATTCAAGCCTGCCAGTGTGAGGATGAAGAGGAAGCAGTAGGCTTTCAAGGAAGGGTGAAGAACCAGACAAGGAGAATGCCAGATGCGTTCTTGTCCCTTTCACACCTGCAATGTAACCCAGCGCTGACATTACGCAGCAAACAGCCTTCTGCTACATTTCATGCCCTCTTTCTCCAGAAGTCCTGGGGATGTTTAGAAGTCTAAAAATGCTGATATGCAGCACTTATGCAGTGCTGTATGTTCTCAAAAGGATGAACTGGGATCCTGAATTCAGAAAAGACAGAATGTGACAGAACAGAATTAAAATATTCTTTTTAAATGTCTGAGCGTATCAGCGCTGCATCACGGGTGCTACGAAGTCTCAGACCTACCACTTCCATCTCCATGAGTTTACTTTTCTCAACTTTGCCATTAACCCCAGAAATTGAAGCAAAGAGAATTTATTTAGAAACAAAAAAAAAAGACCCGGTAGGGGATCCAGAAAGGAAAAAAAAAANAAAAACAAGAAGAAAAAAAAAAAAAAAAAAGAAAAAAAAAAAAAGGGAGGGTCCGGTGTCGATCAGGAAGTTTGCCCACCCTAACCTTTGTACCTTAGGTGGAGCTGTTTGTAAGCTGCTCCAAGTCCCTCTCCAGGGAATCCGATTGCTAGGAAAGCCGCCAGGTTTTAGAGGAAAACGGTGGAGGAAGGGTAGCTCGAGAATCAAACAATCACTCTTGAGTGCTAAAGAAACTTTTCCTTTAACATCACGTCACCTTCGAAGCAGCCAGCTTTTGGGAGCGGAAAGACCGACTGCCCTTTTTCTTTTTTGGCAACATTACAGTGAATGAGCATAAACCAGCGAGCATTAATGATGTGCAATGACAGCACACAAACTTCTATGGAAAAGGGAGGCTCAGTTCCCTCTCAGCTGGCCAGGCAATGCTCACTGACTCACAGGCTTCATTATTTTTTATGCCGCCCTCTGGGGCCTCCAGAGGAAGCAAAACATTTTTATTTGTCAGAGAGCACATTTTTATTTTGATTTTTTTTTTTTTTTCTTTCTAAGCAACCATGAATGAGGCATCTCCAGCTGCAGCAACCTCACGTGGAAAGAGCTCACAGTGTTTGCAAGAGAATTGGGAGGCACGGAGGGCAACTTATCAATTCAGCCACGTCTCCCAACTGCAATGAAAAGCATTGGGTCAGTCACCATCATTGATACTATGGTGCGTTAGTACTACAGCTCTTCTTCCTTCCAGCTTCATATTCGGAAGCAAATCTTCAGGCTGTGAGGAAGAGAAGATGCACCAGACCAAGCAGCAAGTTTAGAGCAGCTGACCAGGTTCCCTGCTAGTCCTCTTTTAGCCTGAACTATTTCAGAAGAGAGAAGTCTCCTTGCATGCAGACACATGAACTAGGAATCCTTTAGCTGCTGAAAACTGCAGGAATGCCACCCAGCCGATTTGCGGGAAGGTGGGGGGATACAATTCATTGAACAAGGAGGGATTTAACGGAGTAGAACTTTTCTACCCAAGTTCAGTTTCCTCTAGCACACCAAAGCTGGCTTTGAGACTTCTTTTTCAAAAAGACATTGTACTTTATTGATAAGCAGCAGATAGGAGTTTTGCTCTGTTTTATCTGAAAGCAAGCTGCTCCAGCAGATTGGTCCCACATCAACTCACAAGCAGAAATCACTTACCAAATCACTTTACTGATCACTAGCAAACCTTTGTGCGGCATCTGGTGAGTCTCTGGTAATTTCCCATTTAAGTACTGATTTTGCACAGCCCTGCAAGCCCGAGAGAACTAACGGGATTACAACACTGGTAACATGACTCGTAACTCCCCCTGTGCCAGCAACACTAAAACAACAAGAGAGTCAAGTAGCCTCCAACATCAACATGACTGCTGTGGTCCATGCTCACCCTGCTCTACACATAAAAACCACCAAGGCTGTTAACTAAACATTTAATTTTAAATGGGGGAAAAAAAAAATCCAGCTACAAGGCATAGCCTTTGCATTACTTCAGCAAACAGCTCTGAGCACAGAAATTACAACGGTTGCAAGGGAGTCTGTTGAATTTCTCTGTTCACCAAACATGACTTAATATGGGGTCCGTGGGCATCCCCACTCGTCTAGTGGCTTCATGAGGATATAGTCATGACAGTGATTCAGACATCTAAAAATAAAGCCCTGCAGGCACAAGTATGTGTGTGCGCTACCTGAGTCACTCCAGGCTGTAGGGAGCATGTGAGCCAAAGCTAATTCGTTTCATTCACACTGCTGCTATGGCCAAGCAGAAAGCCTTGTCACAGAGCTCCGCTTAAACTCTCTCCCCCCTCCTCTTATTTTACTCGAGCACATTTAGACTTTTTCCACGTTGAAAAACTTTTGCTAGGCTTGGGTTTCAGTCGTATGGCTGTCAGCTTTGAAACTCAGACCTGAAAGATTATAACCTGATGTTGCTGAAGCTGTTTATCCATCTCCAAGGTGACAGAATGTCGTCACTGCCACTCTGCAGGACAGCAAGCAGAAACACATTATTTTAGATGCTTGAGGGAAAAGCCTAATTGCTCACAACCTGCCTACAGGTTCAACAGCTGAAAAACAAATTGTAAATGAGAGTCTTGACTTTGCATCTGCCCCACAGCATCAGTTTTGAATGGGAAAAACTCAGCCCTCTCTTACCCTTGGAGAGTAACCTCATCTCTCATTCATTAGGCGATGGAAAAAAAAAAAAAAAAANGAAAAAAAAAAAAAAAAAAAAAAAAAAAAGAAGCTGGCTCAGATCTGCCTGACACAATTTCCAGTTGCTTTGGACATTACTAATTATAGTCATCTTTATTTTTGACCTCTGATTACAGACTCTTTGCACATTCAGTCTGAATTGCAAAGCTAACCCCTCTTTCCTAGGAGGCTTGGGAGGAACCTTATACCCTGCCCAAAAGCCACCGCCCACTCTCATCTGAGCTGAGCACAAGAAATAAGATCAAAACATGGAAAGCATTTGCTTAAACATGCTCAATTTTATTTCCTTCTTTAGCAAGTGCCATAGATTAAGGGCAACAGTCCAGGTGAGAGTGTGATGTAAGCTCTTTTCCATCCATGCACGTTAAGAGATGAGCTAACTGCTCTGCACGGAAGCCTCATTTCTCACTGTTCTGACTAGCACTGTATCCTCGGGGCTCAGATGCTGAAAAGCAGATACTCGGTTCGGTAAGATTAAACATGTCTGCACAACTCCAGCGCACCATGCTGGGGGCTCACACCTCTGCAAGAGAAAGAAAAACGAATTTCAGGAACCAGGCTAGCACCATCTCCTAGAGAGGCACTGCAATACCAGTGTAAACTTCCCTAATACTGCTTACTCAATAAAACAAGGCATCACAGGAGGGCTATGCAAATCACTCAACTCTGAAGTACTACTATACTGTTGGCCAAAAGGGCCAGCTCTCTATCTCCACATACACAGACGAGCATGTGTGTGAAGCGATACAGCGGCACCGCAGGTGTGAAATTTCTGATGTAATCAGGTCACAGGCTGCTTCTACACTATTGTTGTGCTGCTTGCATAAAGGGTTAAGAAGCTGCAGGCCATATCCTCAGTTCTATACCCTATTCTATACCTGATAGGATCTGCAACCAAACCACCAGTTTTATTGCCTGCCTACAGGCAGTAGGAAATTTTAGTCTTCTATAAGCACAATTTGAAACATCAGTGCCTCCAGCAAGGGGAAAATGAGATGTTAATTGAACTGAACAGCCCAGGAGGGAGAGGAAATACAAGCCCTCGCCTTTGTTAGCTGTAGGATTAGCACATCCCTAGACCATCATGGCAGGTAACACGAGGTAGCTTACAGAGTCTAAGTGGGACATCTTTCCCATCTTTCACTCTACTGCACACAAACATTAGAAGTTACTTTAGCAGTAAACAATTATTTGTGACAACTCTCCACTTGATCCTATCTCCCCATGCCCAAATTGAAATTGCCCGGTTTCATCGCTCCTACAGACAACAGGTTTCAAGGAGAAGGCATACTGCTGCAAACACCTGCAGTTCTCCCCAATCTTCTCAGCAAATCCCAACTTTAAACCAAACAAAAAAATCTTTAAAAAGATATAGAACAATAAACTTCTACAAAAGCGAATCCTAGCAGACCCGTACAAGTGTCACTGGAAACACAATGGGAATCACAAGGAATCCACGCTAACACAACCAAGCCTACTGAAGACTTGAGGCTTCAGTAGCGTGGAAACAGTCACTAGAATTTTACTTGTTAATTTAATGCTGAAGAAAAAGCTGCTATTCCCCAGCTATTTTGGACGATTACATAGCCTAATGCAGTGGCAACACTGGAAACCCACTTAAGGGGATAGATGACCCTGATTTCTTTGGAGCCAATTTCTTTGCTGGCATGCAATGCTATTTTCTTGTATCACCCTGGCTATCTGTATTTAAAGAGTCGCTGTTATCTTTTGTGGAAATTACCAAAAGTGGGCCCTACTAAGAATCAGTTTCTATTTTTTAATCAGCTTCCAGTTTACTGATACAGGAAGCTGGCCTGCATTTCAAGAAGAAACACCTTCAGCACTAACATACAACAACGGGGCAATAGCTAAAGGGAACTCAGCTGAGATTGTATTTTACCAAAAATAAAGTTGAACCTTATCTCAGCATCTCTTTGCAATCCTGCTGAGACAATTCTTTTATCACCAAATAAATCTTGGTGAATTAACAGCTACTTGAGTGAGGTTTTTCCTAACAGCCCCATTCCCTTATCATATCGAACCCATGCAGAACATGGCATCAGGTTGCAAAAGTGAGGTCTTGCCCAAGAGCCATACCTGCCAGGGAGGGACAGGGTGCCACAGGAATGCATCCAAAGACCCCAATCTACTCCATGGGAAAAAGCGTGTTTTAAAACCCCATGCCCAGATTCTGTGGCAGAGACACCTTAGGATTCTATAAATAACAAATAATTCGGTACAGTATTTATATTTAATTTGGTTTTGACAAAGCAGGAAAACGACAACTGCCAAAGCTATTTAAGTCTCTGCAATACAATATGCAATTGTATGGCGATCCTGCTGTCCAGCCCCAAAAGGTGAATCAATACTAATTTCAGCTCATGGTACATTGAGCAATACTTTGGGAGCTTAGGAGTCTGTCTGGAAGACAGCAACTAGTCTGTAACGAGAAACTTCAGCTTCATGAGGCCTCAAGACGCGCGGCGCTGGGTCTGGCAGCCCCGGGAGGGCTGCGGGTCGGGTCAGGCTACGCTCCGTCACGTCCAGAGAGCACTGCCTCTTCGGTCAGGGTAAGCCTGGTGCTTTGTCAAAGCTTCAGTGTGATTAACTTTATGCTCTTTCACTGTGAAAAACGTTCAAAAACTTACTGACTCCTGTAGCAGATTCAGAATGTCATAGCAGTTGGGTTCAGAAATACAAAGACATGTTTATAAAAATACCTTTGGTGCCATTATTAGAAGGGTAAATACCTCCCAGACCTTCTGTGCTTAATATTATCAACTGGAAGTGCACAACCACCCTGCACAAGCTTCATCTCTGTTGGATTTTGAGAGTTTACAACTGGGTCCATCTAATGAGTGAAAAAAAAATTACACTGCAGTAAAGCAACAAGAAACGCTATAAACCATCTTTCAACTAAGAACCACCTATAATACTGCCAACACAGAACTGACTTTGGATATATGATACGTGTTTATTAATACTATTTTGCAGTATAAGAAGCATCTAGTACTAAGCTTTGTGGCAGCCTCGTTAAAAACCCTAGCTTTGTAATTGCTATCTAATATCACATGAGCTAAAAAATACTTATGCCTAGGAAAGTATGTGTCTGAGACTCTGCAATAACAAAAAAAAAGGGTCAGACTGGTGGTCCCACAGACCTTTCTATTTTCTCTACTCTTATCTGAAAACTCATGGGGGTGCGTGTGTGGGAGGAAAAAGAAAAAAGGGGGGGAAGAAGAAGAGGAGATGGGTTGCGGCTTGCAGAAATAGCCATGAGTTGTGGGAGGGGTTTGAGAGGAGTTGAACACTGCAGCCATTGACTGCAGGACCTCAGCAAACATCTGCTCCCCGCAAGGAGCACTCTCCCACCACACCCTGCATGACTTCACAAGGAGACTTCCAATCTCAGCTTGGACTTCATTTATTTTAGCATGTGTTTTCGGGAAACTTTCCTGTCCTTTCTAACCTATTTACAAATTTACACAACAAAATCAATTTGCACAAGCAAACAAATAAATTTTGCCTTTTTTCTCCATGTACTCAAGAACTCTACTCTGAGGCTCAACAAATAAACTCTCAGCTACATCTACTTCTAAACTGCCAATTTCTGTAGAAGAATGACAGATGGAAGATACCTCTCCTGCTTCGTTTTTGTCAACTCTGCAGTCAGGGAAGTCTGAATACACTCAATGTGCCATCGTTCTTTGTTAACCTGAAAACAAGTTACGTATATATTGCAAAGAGTGCAAAACATGAAGATGTTTCAAACAAATCTTGGAAAAGGCATTTGACTTGGGAAAACCTGCTTCATTAACATGTGTTGAGAGTCTTGAGTTCCTTTGCAGAAGGCTCCTACAGTCTATGTGACTCTGAACACTACCATTTCCACGTCTATCCTGGTATTACACGCAAGCCATACGTACGAAACACCCGTAACTGCTTGGTTTCTGTTATTTATTAAAAACCCAACACTATATATAGCAGTCACAATGTTAAATTATGAAACTGAACCCACTCGTATGGAAACTTTGAAAGATGCCCCTCACAGAAGACATTTTCAACAGGGATTCAAATCACTTATACGAGAGAATTAAAAAATACATATAGAAAATACTTCAATACTTCAAGCACAGCCAAGTTAATTTGCCATTCGTTGGCAGAGAACTGAGCAGGTGAAGAACTGAGCTGGTTTTCTGGCAGCTGTACAAATCTATACTTTTAGGGAGATCACTTGAAACTGTAAACACCAGTAATTTATCATGATCAAATGTACCAACAGTCGAAGCCACAAGAACCTTATAGCTCAGACTTTATAAATCAGAGGGCTTTTCCACCCAGGACAGTTAATTCAAATCAAGGTGAAGGTTGGAAATTCACACACAATATTCCCAATTAATTCCCTACACTGTTTTACTCTGGAGTAAGACTGTCCACTTGCAAAGTGGATTTAGCTGATTAGAAGCCAAACTGGCAATAAAGGGAAATTATTTAGGGATCATTCTCATATATATGGGAAGCTGTTACTCAGATAAAGTCCACATTTGTCAAACAGAAGTAGATGACAAACTTCCAAGGAGATTTTTCTTGTAATCACTCTCCCTACAATCCAGCAACCCGTTCTCAAAATTGCTTGTGTATATTTCTTTTTTCCCAGTTGGTAGGAGTGGTTTTATTTTGTAATTTTTATTTCTTTAAAGGACACTCCTGTGGTACTATAAGGAATCAGGAAAGCAGAGGAACTAAACCTGTTCCTCCAACAATGTAAACCCCACATTTTCCATTGTTAAGCAGAAATTCCTGTTTCGTGCTCTTCTGTTAAGGATCAGGTCTGCATTTGCAAAACAAGCCAACAAAGAAGTGCCAGCTCCACTGAAATACTTTGTCATTCACAAACCCAGCGGAAGGGAAGTCAACTGTAGAGCTACTAGCAAAGCTCTAGGCTTACGTTTAGACAATAGTCTAAACAAAGCCTAACCTAGCACCAAACGGGCACCTAGTTTTTACACAGGAATTTGCAGAATGTTTCTTTTGCCCCTTTAATGTCAAAACTGCCACCTCTGTGTCTCTGAAACGACGGTGCGATGGTTTTTCATTTTACACAGCCAGAAATTCATGGCACAAATGGACAAGAGGTGGGGATTCAGAGCAAGTGATGCCTGACATCAGTCACATGAAAAGCTAATGCAGAACAGATGCAAAAACGTGTCAATATTGGCGGAGGACCTACCTGGATGACGGCGGCTCCTTTCTTGATGTCACCATGAGTGGCGTTAAAGGACAGACTAACTGTGATCCTGAAGGCACATAATATTCCTATAATCAGCTTGAAACACACCACCAGGCAGCAGATAGTAAACAGTTTGGCAAATCTGTCCAAGATAATCGGGTTACCGTGAAAGAAATGACCAATATTCACAGCAAATGACCCAGCATAACCAATCTCACCTTCCCTAACAAGCTCTCCAGACGTAACAGTACGAATGCTTACAGGTGCTTTCAGCATTTCAAACCAAGAAACCACTCCCTCATATTCTTAATTGTCTCCCACAGCAAGATAGACAGGGATTTGGAGTCTCCATAAATTCTTACTAGTAGAGAAATCTTCCCATTAATTTTCTAACATTAAGTCAACCAGGCTTATTTTATAAAATTACTAGCCAAACCAGAGTCCAATAATGAGATGATCTATTTGGAAATAATATTTTGCTTGGAGGAAAAAAAAAGAAACACCGTTTTCATCTATAATACCCATAAATCACTTTATTTACAGAGTACAGCTTGGGGACTCGGGGCCAATCTAGCGATAGCCTTTCTCTTCTATTTGCACCATGTCAGCATCTGCTCTCTTCATGTGAAAACAAAAAGCTGCCCAAGGACATTATAGCACTTTCACACCCTGAACCACCCATATCCCAAAGGGTCTGCCTAGTTCATAGTTAGAAGCACACTGCATTTTGCATTTCCTACCATTCTAGTATTGAAAGGGTTTAGCTAAGTACATGATAACACTGACTGGTAGAGTTGCTCTTGTTCCAACAAATATAGAACACTTCTTTATTTGAAAAGCTGAAGTCAAACGCTCCAAGGCTTCTTTCAGAAAGTGATCATGCGGCAAAACGATGGGCATACAAGGTGAACACCAGTAAATACAGACAAAAGTACACCCTCCTCTCCCTAGACATGTTCCTACTGTTCAATTATACTGTGGCAGACATGGTTTGTTAAAGGATTTTCACACGCCTAAGGAGCCAAGTCTGGCAATGTTTGGGTGTTTTGTTTTTGGTTTTTTTTTAAATAAACATTTTACTCCTGTTATACATAGTGCTTTTAAAGAGAAGGTCTGATTGTGCTGAATTACTGTATCAAGAAACAATCATCTCCAAGGTAAAAGGTAACAGCCAAGCTTGAGAAAAATCACAAAAGGAAGAAGAAAAATTATATTGCAGATATGAGAGCAAATGACACTGCATTCAAAGCATGCTAGGGGCTATGCAGAGCCCACTTATGGCTGATAAGAATTCAGCTTGAATTTTGGAGGTCTAATCTGAAATACAGAGAGTCATAATATTCCTGGGGGGAAACAGCTTCAGAGAGCATCAGTGTTACAGGAGGAGGCTGCTTCTATCAAATTATCATCACTGTTACTTGAATTCACATCTTCTGGTTGTGTATTAACACAACGATCTTGTTTTATCTTAAACTCACTCTACCACTTTACCTCCACAGAAGCACAGGCCAGAAAGGGAATTCCAGAGTTCAAGCTCATTCTCTTGCTGGATCATAAAAATCACAGTGTAACCGTATCACACAAAAGGTCACCTACTGGGACCTGATGCAAAACAAGGAAAAATGAAATGAGGAAGCCAAACAAGGAAACAAAACAAACAAGGAAAATGCTTAAACAAAGAAGGAAAATCTTTGAAATCATCAGTCCATCCACCTAAGTGCTGTTAATTCATGATGACCTTGATTCTTATAGCTAGTTCTAAATTGTCAACAAAGTATGTGTCATTTTATTTAAAAAAAAATATGACCTAGATTTGAATTTCTACATCAGAGCACAGATGTACACAACGCTTTGCATGTTAAATATGTGGCTTTAGAGTGGCTTAAATTTCACACGTGCCCACTATTTCAGTGGTAAATCTGTTCTGACGTTGCTTATTGTTGTGAGATCTAAAACAGACAGAGACACAGAGAGGGCCTAACGTGAGTTTTGATAGCAGACTCTCTACAGAGGGGCTCAACAGACAGAGAAGGAAAAAAGAGGCCGATCAGTCGTCAGTCACAGACTCTTTTTAATCAGGTTGAAACGCTTTGCTGCGGAGAGGGGAGTTCAATCTCTCCAATCCACATTCCCATCGCTCATGCTGCTTTCTTAATTAGCAGCAAGTGGACAACAGCTGTCAGTAGCCTGGAGGCCAGAAAGTTATCAGCAAAAAGGGACTCGTGTTAAGGAGAGAGACATGGGGGGAGCCACCGAACGGGTCTGTTAAATGCATGAGTGGTCAATACACGCGAGAGATCTGGCCGAAATGGCATACTAGCACGCGGCCTCATATGCTGACGCCGAGAGGATGCTCTTCCTGCTGGCTTTAGTCTGGTTGTTTTAACGTATGACTAATTGCAATTTAATCTTTTTTTTTCTTTTTTTTTTTTTAGTATTCCCATAACAGGAAAATTTAAACTGAGAATAGAAGGAAATGGGAAGGCCATCCTAATGTATTGATGGAAATACATGGGGGTCAATTCAAAGGCATAGCGTAATAAAGTCGTCACGACTGTTCCTGAGGTTTTAAGCATAAAAGTTGAAGCACAGAAGAGAGGGGTAGAAAAGATGTTTTAAGCAGCAGAGAGAAACTTTAGCAGAAGATAAACTCCGACTTAATCAGAGACAACTAGAAGCCATAATCTCAAATAACACGAAAGAAAAAAAACTCTACTCAGTCATTATTATTTATTAAATCCTAGGAGGCCAAGTCATTGGTTATGACCTTACTGTGCCACGTATTAATGTGGATCAAAAAGAAATTTCTGTTCTAAAGAGGTGATACCCTCTGGTCAAGCCATGTGCTTATCTGGCAACACAACTCCCCGACTCTCTGGATCATCACAAGTCTCTGGAAAATCAAGAAGTAAAATAATAGCTTCCCTGGACATACTAATTACTGTCATTTGTGGCAGTGGGGGAACTCAATGCAATTGTAAGCAATAAAATGTATTATTAAAAGTTCCCACTGCCCATTTGATAATGAAAAATTGCCATCACCCTAACTCCAACTTCTTCAAAAAAGCCAGGCTCCTTTCAAATTTGGCTTTAACCTACCCAGAAAGCATAGCTTTGGAGCAATTTTCTGAGGCCTGCCTGGCAGGCTGGAGTTCTGCAGGTTCTAAATATATACCAGCCTTCTGAGCTTGAACCTACACAAGGGAAGCTAGGCTGAAGATGGAAGCATTTCCCCAAGCTGCCAGTAGACTAGCAACACATTTATAAACCCTCATCAAATTAAGTGCTTAATTACAACTCAGACTTTGAGACTGTGGAAATTAGGATAATCTTCTGGGAAATTTATTAGTCTCCTGCAAAAGAAATTGCAACATACAAGCCAAAAAAAGCACAGAGCTTGGAGAGTGTTAGCCCATCAAATCACGCCATGTACTAGATTCCTCACCCTAATTCCCGGAGAATATGAGGCGAGATTCGCAACTTAATTTCAGATTCTTGAGCCTCCATGAAAGATTAGGATCAACATAACCAGGAAGCTAAATCCTGAACAGTAGTCTCATGTAAAAAGTTGAGAAATGTTTGTTGAGAAGAGTTGATGGAAAGCTAGCTGTGCATGGACCTTCTCACGCTTGACTTGGTGAATGTACTAGAGGCAGGGCCACAAAGGGCACTGCTTGGAGAAGGTCTCAGCATAGCCATTCGCACAGCCACCTAAATTTTGCCAGCAAATCATGGCCACAGCCTTGCCAGCCTGCTCCGTTCCTCTAGGTGGCATGCTCTGTGCACACAATATTACCTGCATCTTCCCACAAATGGAGAGGTGCCACCACTACACAGCACAACGTCTTCCACTCCCGCTACCTATTGCGATCTCAGACGCCTTCAAAACATGAACTAACAACCCACTCACAAGGCATACAGTTCCAGCGATAAACTGAAAAGCCCACAGAAGCTTGTGGAGAAGAAGACGTCTCACCTGACCAAAGTAACAAGTTAAATCATACCAGTAAAGGTACTCGTTATTCTCGCCTCACTACAGACAGCACTTTCCGTCGCCACCCATCATGCAGCCAAAAGTACAGAGTAAATGCTTGCACAATGCTCTAAAAATTTAAAGCTCTAAATAAACATTAAGCATTACACATTTTCCTTTTTGATTCATGAAATTATTGCATCAAGGGAAATTGAATCTTGTTCTCAAAATAAGCCAGAATACCCCACATTTCCCATTGCTACCACCCTCATAAGCCACGGCCTGAGAATGGCAAGAGAGGCTCTACTGCTTGGGCAAGATGTGTATGTACCTTGCCTTTGCTATGACATAGGTACCCCTATTTTCTGGCACATCCGTATACATCTCCAGGACAACCCCGCTGAATCAAAACCTTGTGGCACAGGCTCTTAGACAGGATGCAGTACAAGCAACATGACTGTATGCATCAGAAAAATTGTAAACTAAGAGAAACAAAGGGCAGTGAGAGGTGACACAGAAAAATCCTATCCTGGTATCAAAGACAAGAAGAAACAATGCAAAATGAAAAGCAATTCAAACACAGAGCTCAAACATAGAACGAAGGAACTAACCGAACTTGGGTTGGAAGTATCTCAGAGGCTGAGCTAGGAAACCATTACATTGGATTCACTTGTACGTGAAGGGTTTTCCCCTTCCACGGCTTCTCTCCGCATACCCAGTGTCCGGATAGGTTCATGTCTGGAGCACAGTACTCCCTGCTTACTCTTTTTTTGGGATCCAAAGGTCAGCAATTCTGCTCCAGCCACCCGTACCCGGGAAGAGCCCACCGGAGCCCAGCACCTCCTCTGCTGCTCACAGCTGGCACGTCTCAGAAGTTTTTGGACCAAAATAATAATTTATTTTTCCACAAAATGTCAACTACAGAAATTTGCTGAAATGTCCATTAATTCAAAACAAACTTTTTGGTGGAAAGCTATGGCAATCTATGTATTGGTGTCTACAAAAGTCAGCTCTGTGGCTAAAAACAGAGACAGACTACAACAAAAAAGCCCCAACTTACCAATTAGGAACCTCAGGACAGGGAGAAGACTGCATTTCAAGTGTGTGCTCTGTCTAACACAGGCCTTGGTAGAAACCCGGTCTAAGTAACACTGGTGCTACAATGCTAGGAAATGCTAAAAGCCGTGGAGCCAGTTGAGATGCCTACTGACAGAGACAGAAACTACTACATCAACTCAACGTGGGATAAATCAAATAAGTTCGTACCCTGGGGTAAGAGTCTGGGGAGTGTCCAGACAAGCCTTTACAAATATTAACTAGCCTGAAGTTAAATATCTCTCTGTAAACGATCCTACACACTTTGATTCCATAAGAACCAGAAACTTTTTTCCAATATAAAATTCCAAGCAAGTGGAAATATGAAAGCAGTTCTTGATACAGCTTAACCACACTTTGGTGCTGATCATTTAAGCTCATCCTGCTTCCTACTGATATTAAGGTTTTCAAGAGATTTTTTCATATGGCTTACTCATAATGAACAGCTGCTCTGGCAACTGCTAGAGTCAGCATGTACTTCCTGCCTTGAAAAAAAATCATCAATATATCTCAGTACAGAAATCATACTCTCTTTAAAACAATTCGTGATAGGGTTTAGGTATCAACTGGCTACATGCCACCGACACTCCCTTAAACAATGGTTACACCCTCTATACAGCTAAAAATGAAATAGCTGAAAGGGAAGACGTTTTATACAAGTTCCCAGGGTGAAACACATCTGAGAAGCACTGGTCTGCGACTGACATTGTTCTACTAAAAGAATAAATATCTGAGTCCAAATCATATTTCCTTCACCACCTTCCCAGACTCGCACAAGAAGAAAATCCATCTGAGCTTTCCTTTTATACTTCTGGTGCTCTGTAACAGAACGAAATCCCAGCACTTATAAAACTGTTAAATAAATTAGAAGCGCTGCAGATTATGATTTAACCTTCTGTTAATATTGCTTGTAGCATCAGTCAGACCGTTTGCCAGCTAAGGAGAGGTCTGAAACCCTCAGTGTTGACTTTATGCTGAATACAAATGTTGAGTGATCTGCCTGTACAGCAAGTCCTCAACCACAGAGATCTCCTTGCGTAGCGATGCTGCTTACAATGCCGCCACAGTGAGATAGGGTGTCAAGACAAGCATCATTGTATTAATTGCATCTGTTGATTAACCAGCCCAAGAACAGCCTTGTTTCAATCACAGGCTTTATAAGACAGCACTGAAATGTCACTGTAAGTGTTGAGATGGATGACTCAACAGATAAAATGCAGAAGCATTTGTAAGGAGAGTCTCGCTGGAGTCATTTTATAAGCTGCTCAGCTACACAAAATGATGGTCTTTATTGACACAGCTTGGTCAAGTAGTCCTTTAACTTGGTTTTAAGTTTCAGTCTTGTTTTTTGCAAGCTTTCCAGTCAAAGCTGGGCAAACGCACAGGTACCGTTACCTTTACAAAGGTGAAAGATGAATAAAGACGCAGAACCAATCTGAACATTGTTTAAAAAGTCATATTAGATACTAATCCTTCTCACACTGGCTCTCCTCTGCATTTTGGAAGCTTTCCTTGACCTTGTGGAGTGAAAGACCTTTCAAAGCAACAGGAGAATCTAACACTGGGGCCTCAGGGTTCCGACCAACGCAGGAAGCACTGGCCGCACACCACAGGCAAGCCTCTCCTTCCATTCTCACTCGGCTGAAGTGATTTCTGTGATGCCACGTAAGGTCAGTAGGTTCAGGTTACTGAAAGAATGACATTTTAAACCTGACATCTCTCTCATCCAAAACCATCTGCAATTCATCTTTTAAGGATAAGATTATTCATTCCAGGGGAATTATCCACTAATCAGTTTTTATCTCCAAACTAGGTCTTCATGCTTGCAGCTCATCAAGAGCTCAAGCTGGCAGAGGTTTTGGTTCCCTCCTCTCTCACTGGAGGCCACAGTAACACAGAAGAGTCTCAAAAATACATCTGATTGCAACTCCATGACAAAAGGCAGGTCTGCGCTAAGGAAACAGGCACCAGTTTACCTGCCAACACCTCACGTAGCCAAGGTACAGAGGCACAAAGCCAGGCTTCAACTGATGAATCTCCTTTACTGGGCTGGGCCTTAGCTCTTTACATCTTTCTGCACAGGGAACCGCTGCGTGTGGTTTTCCCTCCACTGTGATTTTACAAAGCAGGATAAAACCAAAGCAAAACCAGAGGGCACAGCAGGAGAAGGGCAATAAGAACTTCAGTATTTCCCCCAAAATACAGAGAAGCAGAAAGTGGTCAGCACTGACTTCTGGTTCTTAAGGACGCTTGCTCACTAGCCTGGCTGCTATTCTGCTCAATACTTGTCACAGTCAAGTGTGAAACTCAAGAGGAGCATGTAGTCAAGCGAGTCAATACCCTGGGTTCTGCAAGTCCTTCTCCCCTCTTATTACAGCTCGTCCTTTGGCTACAGCCCTGCCCTGTTCCAGCAAAGTATTTCGTATCGACTGCTCATTTGCTAAAAAAGCAGTCAGTTCCATTCACTCGCCCATACTATGTACCAACACAAAATTAATTTACGTCTCCATCCCTCAGAGCAGATACCCCTGTTCTGCAGGGGCTTCAAAATAAGATATGTCCATCATTTGCAATTATCATCTTTATCAAGCAAAAAAACCCCAAAATCCAGGCAGATAAGTTGCCTCCTGCATTTCATCCAGAAGCTAAGGCAATTGCTGCAAAACCTGCAGCTTGCATCAGTAAACATAGCAACGCAATAATTTTGGTTTATCTAATTTTCAATTTTGAGGACTATGTAAAAACAAAACAACTAAATAAACAACCGGATTTCTCCTGACAAGCAAATCATTGAACTGGCCAAAAATCATATTTTACCCACTGCGAACGAGAAATTCTGGAGATTCTTCAGCTGGTATGATGCAGGATAAAGGGCATTTTACAGCTGTACAAGTGAGAATATTTTGGGAGAGAGAGACGTTTTTAATTCCCTCCAGTTCACTTAATAAAATCTAAACATCATAGCTTAAAATAATCCTGGCAGACAAAGCAGGCCAGACCTTCCTATCCAATACAGGATAACCATGTACTGCATCAAAACTGTTCTATATCCTCTCCTTGGGTAAAATAGCAGGGATGGAAAAAAAGAAACCATCCACACAGACGAGCAGGAATCTCTCTACCCAGACCCATTTGTTTTACTCTGCAAGTATTGACAGATGAGTAATGAAAACTGCTGCAGACACAAGTTCTTCTTCAAGGCAGCATCAGTTAATAAACCACAACCACAGCTGCAAAAATATTAAGGAATTTAACTAAATGACTCCTTCAAGGGCACAGCATTGCAGGAGGAGCCAGCTTTTGTGCTTTGTTATCATCCCAAAGGTTAAGATCATAGCGTGCAGCATGAACACAAACCAGAGTTACTTTTCTGGATATGAGAGCTTTGAATAACAATTCCATTAAACGTACACCACTAGTATTTCTAGCACAATTTTTTTCCCATTATGATAATATTTGAAACTTAGCATACTAGGTTGCCAAAGCTGTTATATGTGAAGTACCTCATCTGAGAAGTATTAAATGATAAAAACAAATGAAAATAATAGTAATAATAAAACCCACAGCCTTTTAGCTCTCCCCACAGGACAAGCCGCAGCACTGGTAACGTTGCCGAGAATGGTATTTTGTATGAGTTACCAACTTTGGATGCCAGACTCAGATCAGGACCTCGATCAACATGCGTTTTTAACAGCACACGCACACTGGGAATGATTTCAGGATCAGTTATGCTTTCACTTGATGGGGGAATTTTTTTTGCATATTGCCAGTGGAGCTCCAACAGCCTGGATGACCAATGGCTGTAACCTTAGATGGTATTATTTACACCAGCCCTAAGTACTTACAGAACTTGAGAAGTATCAAAACAATGACGTAAGCAATCAACAACCTTCCAACATAGTTTTTGTTGTTCCTAACACTGTTACACACCTTGTTGCCAGAGAATCTCAGGATTTATAGATAAACTGATCTGCCCACCTGTCAGAAATAATCCCTTGGATGTTTCCTTAGGATCCCCTTCTTTGTCATGTTAACTTCACTTCAGCCAGAACAAAAAGCGTAAAATACACATCCTGGTGGTAACCCTGAACACAGATAATTGTGGTCAAATGCCAGGTAAGTATTTTTAACTTGTGCTGCTGCACACAATAAAAAGCCACAATAATCCTGACAACCCCAGGCAATGACACGAGTTACACCAATGTCTGGTCCGAGGGATGGTTTTGATCCCTTGGACCTTGGCACTCCCCAGGCTGCCCGCCAAATGGAAGCTTGGAGAAGTTCTCCTGTGTATCACTTGTGGTATACCTGATGTCCCCAGGGAGCCCTAGAAGTCTTACAGTGAAATGTATACCTCAGATTTGAGGTCTAATGAACAAGGCTGTAATTCAGGATAAAACCTGAGAGTAAGAGCTGCCAATGCATATTTAAAGAATTTATACAAGCGCTTTCACCCGAGGCAGACAGGAGCAAAACCATCTTTGTTTAAAGTCTACCTGCAAATATACACAGACAGTAATGAGAACCAAATTCTCTCTTTACACAGTTTTTAAGCATTCATTTGCCCTGCCACTTTTACTATGATACTTTGGCTTTTAACAGCAACCCACCCTCCACTGCTGTCAATTGACTCCTCTGAGCTATCCCCAGAAGACACATATTTGCGTTTTTCCAGAGGATTTTGCTTTTCCTTGGCATTCCCCATTCCAGGCCAACCAGTTCACAATTCAAATAGTCTTTGTTCTAGCAGCAAAGGAAAACATACTTTAAATCAGTCTTTTTACCTTTCAGCCTGATGCCAAAATCATCAGCTGATGGAACACGATACCTCGCGTCTCTGTGGGTTGAGCAGCACAAGGGAAAGCAAAGAAATTCAACTTTCAAAGGTCTAGTGTCTGTTTCATCTTTGGGAACTAGCAGCAAATTAGATAAAAATGTTGCCAGCTCACAGACCTGCCACCAGCAGTGGGGTTAATATTAAGTGAGCTCTTGCAGGCATCCCCTTGGTATTACGTAGATTCTTAGTTCTCTCAGCAGTGACTTGCGTGCGAGATGGGATTTTTTCGGAGGGAAGGGGTCTTCTCCTAACCTTGGCTTCCTCCCTGGAGAGTCCTGCAGTCCGAGAGGTGAACACCATGGCCCAACAGCACATTTGCTTTAGCGCTGTGAGAAACAGGCGTGCCAAAGCAAGGGTGGCAGAGCAGAAATGCCCTCCCCAGCTCCGCCTCGACCGAAAATGCAGCAAGCAGTTGGCCAAATCAATGCATTCAGCTTCACATAACTATAGTATCAAACAATACCTAAAATCTCTTTGAACAGCTTCCTAACAGGACAGAAATCTGTCTGGGGCTGGGATTCATCTCCTGCAAACTTAGCAGGGTAAATGCTAGGCGTTATGGTCTACACCAGTCACAGTCACCACAGGCTTTTCCTAAGTCTCCAAACCAATATATAACCACTATTAAATCCTTCTGACAACTGCTGGGATCCACAAGGAACTAGAAATTATTAGAACAAAAATTATACATAAATAAAAAATATTAAGACTTTGTACACACAAAATTGTATCTATTTCAGTAGAAGTGCAATTTTGAGCTAGCTTCGCAGAACTGACTAATTCTGAGCAAGGATATTCTCAAATCACCATAAATCTCTCTCTTATGTATTTATCTTACCTTCACAAATTTAGAGGCAAAAGCTTAAATGGCACAATCAGTTTTTAATTAATACAAGTGTGCTGGTGCAAGAAGTGTAGTGGACAAATGAGAAGTTTCTAGACAATAAAGAATTTACATTGTTCATTCCTAGACCTTGCCTATACATGAAGGTTGCATCAATTAATCCAGATGATGTTAAACTAGAGTAGCTCACTGCACAATTTTCTCATGTTTTTTTCAAAATACAGTCAGATTTATCTGTTCTACAGTGCAAGACAAACTAATATGAGACAAGTTTAGACTGACAAAATGCTTAGGCAACTGAATGAGCATAAGATCCTAACCTTAGTTAAATCATCAAACAGCAAACTACATCATCCAGGTCTTATTTAAAAAANAAAAAAAAACAACCCAGGGTTTTTTAAAAAAAAAAAAAAAAAAAAAAAAAAAAAAAAAGTAGTATTTTTCTAGAAGCAGCAAAACTAGTGAAACTGTCTATTCTTCCAACATGAGAAATCTAGCTTCCTCGCATCTCCCCTGGCACCCCTCTGAACAAGAAACACTATGTGTGTGAGTGATTCTGAAATGCCGTGTGTACCAGATGACACCGGATGGCCAAACGGAGTGCAGGACACCTGCATTTTCCCTTTTGCCATAATGAAGGCACTATTTGTGGTCTCTTTGTTCTATTCAGTCTTCTACAGAAAATGTGCAGAAATTGAAATAAATTTATAATATCGATTCCTCTGCAAAGTTTGACTGAAATTGGCCAAGAGTTCTAACAGAGGATGGATAAGCCATCACTATTTCCTTATGAAAAGATGCTACAGGTTAAGTAAGAAAGGCAGAGACATAAGAAGCAAGCTTACCTCTGAGCAGACACACCAAGTCACGCATCAAGACTCAGTGGTTCTTCTTTAAAGGGATACTGTACCCCTCAGTATCACAAAATTGGCCATATTTAAGAGAGCCAGCTCACTGTAAGCAATGTACTTCAAATACCATTTCTTATATTCATTAGCATGTTTTAACAGGGTGGTTCTACAACTTTCCAAAGTGTCTCTCCTGTAAACTACAACAGACCTGATTGACAGAGCAGGAGACAGAAGCGCCACTGCTTCCAGTGACAAAGATCAAACAGCTATTCACAGAGCAAACAGAAAAACTAAGCTGAAAACACAGAAACTCCCCACCTCAGTTTCTGTCAGTTATGTTCTCCTAGGTATTGCTCATAAAGAGACAAGATTTTTTTTTTTTTTTTAAGTCATGTGACTTTCACATGCATAACGGTTTTTGGGGTACTGCAAACTTCTCCCATATAGTAGCCCCGGAGAAGCAATTCCAAGCAGTAAAAGAGTAAACTCAAGCTCCGCACCACTCTTACCATGCTCCATCAAAAATCTGGCATCAGACAACATATGATTTCGTGTGACCTTTGCAAGGATATTTATACAGACAAGCCACCTCCTGCACAAACCAGTGCTCTACATTTTCTTTAAGTCCCTGTAAATTCATAGATGAGCTCTAACTGAGCCTGTTGGTAGACCTCCCTAGTTCCTCAAACTTATTACTCTTGTATATACTTCAGTTTAAAGCTTCTTTTAACTAAAAAAGCAGAAAACATACACGTAAAAAAATTAAGACGGAAAAAAATATATCTAGATAGGGATATTTAATTTCTTTGTATATGAAAGCTGCAGCACAGATCACTCCCAAGAAGGAAATGCAAGGTTGCATTGTTAAGCAGGAAGTGGATGGGAACCATCCACACTTCATCTCCCCATACTCCAACTGACAAACTTAAGTTAATATAGCTGGAGCACAAAATGAAAGGATAATATATCGCCCAAGGAAAACTGTGTTTTAAATAGTATTGTCCTGCTAACTGAAGCCCACTGTTGGATGGATTCATTTCACACTGCTATCTAGAATTGGTTGGAATGTACTATACATCCGGAACTAAAATACTGATTTCCCTGGGTGCCCTTTATTACATGATGTTTGGTTCATAAAGAAAACTGTCTAAATATGGAATTAATCCCCGAGGCTATTTTACCACCTCTTGGGCAGTATGGACAGGACGGATGGGTAGACTGCGAAGCACAATAAAAACATCAAAAGGTAGGGGATAAAACAATGCCTGCTGTACATTGTGAACACACTCCTTTTGCTCCCCTTTTAATTATTAAAGACTACCTGCAAACTACAGTTCATCAGATGTAGAACTACATATTCAGTCTCTTGGTAAAATTCTATCAAGGTTTAATCAACCAACCAAGTTGCAGCATCTCCTTACTCCAACTTGACCAGCGATGGGTAACCATTCTTTGACTTTAACCTTTACTGATTTTTTCCTTTCTTTCCAGAAGCCTGAAGAGAAAATTCTCATCTATTTTCTTTCAAAACCCAAGATTTTTGTACATGTGAGGGATGAAATTAAAGATCTTATTTAGAATATAAATGGGACTGGTTCAGTGAATATGTTAAGTATGCAACAAAGGGCATCCCTGCATGAAGCCTTCAGAGAGAAAGAATGAGAGCATGAGAGTACAAGCAAGCTTTAACCTTCCTCCCTCAGCAGAACAATGAATTAATATTTCCCTAGAGGCACTGATGGCCATACCAAGATGTTAACTTGAATCACAAAATGCATAGTGTTTTCATGACACCAGAAAAGCAGCAGAGACCGTCACCCAGGTAAAGTAAGATAATCCAAAACATGAAAAAAAAAAAAAAAAACCAAACAAAAAAAAAAAAAAAACAAAAAAACCCAACTTAATTCAAAGAGCCTCAGCCTCATAATTAGGAAATCTCTTCTTCAACTGCGTCCCATGCTCAATCAACCCTCTCAGTGGTATGAAAGGGGAACGAAAAAAAAATGAAAGAAACGTGAAACCAAAATGCTAGCCAAGGCTTAGAAACTCCATACAGCTCTTGTCAGTTCTCAAATCTTTTAGATTGCTTTCCTAAATATGACAAAATAGAAAGCAAGCGTGGGAGAACCAATTCTCCCAAATACCATCGATATCGTATGTCCCACAACACTAAGTAAGTGAACGACCTGATACAGACCATCTTTTTCTTATACTTCTTTCTATTCACTTCTTCCTTGCTCTTAACATGAAAACAGTATCAGAGAAGGTGAGCTATGGTAGCAACTGAAACAGCAAACAGATTTAACATCAATAGACTGTTTCAAAGCTCAAGAGCTTTAATTGAAATACACAACGCAAATAAAAGTAGACCAACAATCTGATCCATCAACCTCAGGTTGCTTCACAGAATACGTGGGGACATCATTTCTCTCTCACATAGATGAAATAATTTCCTCTATCAGCATCAATGTCACGCACCACAAGAAGAGATAGGAAATACATTTTGGAGAGAAGATGCTATGGGTCAGGTAATGTAGCTGTAAATTTGTCAGGCTGCGGTAACGTGAATAGCACAACTGCGGAACATTCCTTTGGCAGCACGTCCCAACCTGCAGGATTCCTGCAGCTTTTCTGGATTGCTGAAATTCATCTTCTGTCTCTTTGCCTTGGAACAGACTCCCGTGAAAGCCGCCGGGAGCCTCTCCTTGTCCCCTTTCCCTTTTTGTCATCCGTCTGTCTTTTCCTATCTGCCCTACTTGCATGCAACTTAGCCCACCGTTCCCTCCTCTTCTAACATCCAGGGCTTGCACGTCCTCTCACTCCTTTTCTGGTCTTTCCAACCATTCCATCAACATCTCCACTTGGGATGTCCCTTTTTCCTTCTCTGGCCACCTTTTATACACCTTGGAGTTTATACAGCTTCTGAGGCTGCAAATTCAAACTTGCAAAGGTGAATAAATCTAGTCTTCCTCCAACCAGCTCTCCCTTTTCCTTTAGTCTCTGCTAAAGCACCAAGAACGACGCACCATTCTATTGCCATCCCCCTCATCCCACTACACTCTCCAGTACTTCTCAACTGTACACCATGAAAGCCAAGCTTTGGTTATTTAGACAAAACTGACAGATAACAAAGCTAATATTCTTAGAATAGTTACGTGATTTTATTACTCCTTCCATACTGCTTCCATAACAATGGCCGAATCCCACTGTTTGCTAACATTAATAAAGAAATAAAGACAGCTGTTAACACCAAAGCAGAATTTCCCAAATATTCAGGCACTTACAGAACAATACCTTTCCAATTGTCTTCAGAGAGAAAAGCCTATTCTGTCACAAATCTGAGAAGCTGAAGGATCCCTCTCCATGCACAGGTTTTTCTCCAGGCAATGTAAAGTGTGCACAGGAAGCATACAGACTGGAAGGATTCATCTCACTGCTAAGCACCAGTACACAGAGGTCAATGCTTTGCAAACCAGCAAAAGACCCCAAAACTCCAGATGGATAGTTTCAGCAGAAAAACATTGGGATGATTTGCCTTGGAAAATGGAATGAGTTACATCCTCTACACGTACCCGAACTATGCAAAATGATGGGTGTGGTGAGGAGCAGGAGAGAGGAAGGCGGCTATTAAATCACCTTACCTGTAGCTCTGACATGTAATTCGTTGTTTTTAAATATACTACATAGTTTCTGGAATTTTATCTGGCACAAAGACAGGAGATTCTCTCTATCGTCTTACCCGTGCTGGGGTACAAGGATCTTCCAAATTAGGTGCTATGATAACAATTCCATCTGTCACCTCTCAGTAGCCCAACTGAGAACTATCTAGAAATCTCCTGTAATATGCATAATGATTGAGTGCTTAAATTGAATCTGATTATCCGTCAAATGCCTCTGCCAGGGAAAGGTATAACATCTCACTACTTTCTTGAAAGTAAAGTCTAGAAAGTTAACACTTCATCTTCCTCCACTTGTCCACTTGCAGTTAAGATGCTGTAAGCTTCAGAATCGAACGCTCTCCTTTTGAAGGATTTGTAAGTCAACAGCAAAGCTCATTTGCCAATTCTACCCACAGGCTTTCAACTCTGGAATAAATAAGGAGTTACTGTATAGTTTTTAAAAAGGACCCACACCTTTCTAATATAGCACAGATGCACTTACACATAAAGTTATTAGAATATCAGCTGAGGTATCTACTGCAATTCAAAGCTTCCAAGAAAATGAACAAAACCCTAAGGAAACCTTAAAAAGCAGTTAGAGATATACTGCCTGCCCTAGGAACAGATACCAGGTTTCTTCCACTCATGCAATGCATTGCAACAAGTAAAGCCATGCTGGTAGATTACAGGTCCCTTTCAAGTCCGGAACGTTCTCTGCAACGGACCTGGATGAGGGACATTTGTGTTACGATCTTGACTGACAGCGAACTTCCACTCAACTCTCTGCTTGCCAGGAGGTTAGCAAGAGCCAGCAAGAGTTACCACCACATAAAAATCACACCAACAGATATATTTAGTCATTGCGGTTCAAGGAAAATGATTCCTTGCACTGAAAATAAATTTAGCAATTGTTTCCAGTTTCTGCTTTTTCACTGACTAAGGCACAACCCAGCTGCTTCACATTCCAGTAGACTTCAGCTGTCTTTTTTCTCCATTCCTTGTCCACTTTCTTCTTACAACTGCTATGACTATCTCAATCTTGCAGCAGTTATCCCACAGGCTACATTTCTGGACACTCCAGTCTTGAAGCTATGCCACAGAACACCTGTCAAGCCTATGCTGACTTACAAAAAATGCACAAATCTGCTTTTTATGCCATTTTGTAGGAAACACTAAAGAGCAATCATCTCATAGCTGTATTCTGCCTCTACACAGAACTAGACTGAATTATTGATGCTTTTTAAACAAGTGACAATAAGACACACATGCAATGTCACTATCCGAGGGGCACATAGGAGGAAATGCAGTAGGTGCTGAAAGCCGAAGTAAGGAAGAATTGGAACTGAATTGCCTTTAGGGTTGTGAAGTGAGTCTTTAGATGAGTCTAACTTTCAGGTTCCAGGCCAAGACATTTCACAGAGAATTTTAACTTCATTTGAAAACCACCAGTAGAGCAGCACTTACAATGGTCAACTGCAAAACTTCTAACTTGAAAGCCCTCACTTACACTGAAAAACGTGGTACAACGGTGAATACACAGCTGAACCGAGAAAGAGTTCTGCCTGGTAACTCGCCTAAGCATACCTTAGACAAAGAGAAACTGCAGAAAACTGTACAGGTGTAAAAAAAAAAATGCAGGATAATTTCCATAGAGTGATCCAAGAGATGATTACAGTTCAAAATATGTCCTCTCCAAAAGTAAGATCCCCAGGGAACTTCATGTTAATACAAAAACATTCACAGATGCACAATTCAGAATCATGTAAATTGGAGTGGAGGACTCTGAACAAACATCAAGTTCCTACAGAGATGGGAATAACCTGGCCTCCTGAATTGCTGCTTCTATTTTGCCATTTTCCTCAAGAACGGAGTTCTCCTGGGATTATCCCTAGACGTTTATACCACCAATACTAAAGGAGGAGACTCCAGAGATGAATTTGCTTATCAGGCAAATGCTTATGAGTAAAAGGTGAAAGACAACAGCGTTTTCAGTCTGCTGGGAATAAATACATCCAGTTGAGTCCTGAGCAGAATAGAGATAACTGACTGCACTCCAGGTAGCTAACGCATGAAACTGTTAGCTCAAACAACCTTTAGCTGACACCTACTGAAAAAGCAAGCTTACACGGGATAAGAAAACCCGGCAAGAAATTACAAAATTAAGAGAGAAAACATCACGTAGAATAAACCTTCAAAGTACGGCGCCCATATGTTCTTTGGTTTTAACAAAGGGCATTCTTGAACGGACCTGCTTCGTGGAAGAGCTTTTGTTTTAGACCTGATGGTGTCTAACTGCTCCCTTATTCCCCCTGAATGATGCAGAATAGTTCAGCTCCCTGAAGCACGTAATCCACCGGGTAAATAAATACAGGAATTCATGTATTGCCATGGTAACAGGAAACCCAAGCAGAATCTGTGACCTTCTCCACTCTTTCTCGGCATCCCTATTTTGGATTTTAGGTCAAAACTAGAGAGCAAATACCTCTCAAACTGAGAGCAAATACCTCCTGAAGGTGAAGCCAAAAAGTCACGGCTCTACAGTAACGAAAAACCAAAGTGGATGCCATGCCTTCTCTTCAAGTCAATGGGGATTCTGCTTCCAAAAAGTATTTGGAAGTCTCCTGGCTGCAGTCTAACGAAACAGGCAGTCTAATACCAGCGAAAACAAAATACAGTCTCATACTAGCGAAAACAAAATATACCATCTTACTCTACGTTCCCAGATGGCTCCCCGTCACTCCAAAGCAGTGCTCTGAATAGCTCTACAGTGACCCTTCTGTTGATTAAACAACAGTACGGAGAGGCTCCAGAGGGAGCCTTGTCCGCTCTTCTTGGTGGACAGGATGGTAGCTGTTCTCTCTAATCATTTATTGTTGGTTTTTATTAAGTGCCGACAAGGTGTTTCATTTAAGGACCCAGGGAACAGATGTATGCAAGATCTCTAGGGATCTAACCCTATAAGGTAACACTTCTTTTCCCAGCAGCCTGACTAGATGAACGCGAGAGTCAAACCACAGGCCAGGCCAATTCCGAAGTTTGTCAAGACGGCTTGTTATCAGGCAACAGCCTATTTTATTTACAACATAATGGGTTTTGCACTTATTTCCGTTCCCATAAGAAAAAAACAAATTCAAACGTACACAAATACGCAGACTTTAGACCTCACAGCTTTCGTTTCATGACTCTCTATCTTTTGTTCTGCCACTGTATATATTTTGACAAATATTACCCCAGAATTACTGCGGTATTACAGACTCTGTTTATTTGGTGACACTAGTAACTGAACTGTTTGTGTCAATCAGAAGTTCAAACACTCAGAAACAGTGATCAAGACTGTATTGCACTGAAACAGCTGGCTTCCAGCCCTCCTTCCCTCCCCTTCCCGTCTCTTCTCTTCCAGTTTATATTTGGACTGGATTTAATTTTTTTTTTTAAATACCCTTCTTAAAGAAATGAAAGTACAAGCAGTTTGAAAGAGGACAGTTTCCCAGATTTACAGTTTCTCTTGTTCAGCAAATCATTAGCACGATAAACACCCACGAGACAGAATGCCTCCACATCAAGGCTTCACCCATTGCACCTTCAAAACTGTACATTTACAGCACTGACCTGGGGACGGATCCTGCATGATGTCTTGAGTTCTTCAATGGGAGTTCAGTGTGTTGCAAGGTCGGGTCTCTAGGTTGCGCAGCGTATGATTTTTGTATGGTATTTTTGGCCTTTCTGTTCTACTGTTTATGGAACCGCACTGCGTTTGTATGTGTCTACAGAGTCATCTTCCCGCGTTTGAACTCTTCACGCTGCTTCGCTGGTGTGGAGTTATATTTACTATTCTCACAGGGTTATTTACTGCACGCGAATAAACAAAACGTGATCACTTATTTATACATCTGTAATTACTTCCTACAGCGCTATCAGCAGTTACTCAAATCCCAAGCCAAATTCACCTCTAGCATAAACCAGTGGCAATTATTTTAGAGCTGGCCCCAGGTCTATATATGCGGCTAACGCCTTCCTTACTCAGTTACCCGCCTCCCAGACAAACAGTTGCAGCAATACACCAGTAAGCATTGAAAAGACACAGCCAGAATCCCAAAGCAAAGCGTTACGTTGCGATTCTACGGAAGGGATCGTGCATCATACTAACCTATGATATTTCCGGAATAGCATTTGTCCCGTGATGTGATGCACACTTGTTAGACGGTAACTTAGCGCTAAGAGCTGGAAACATGCCTACGTACTGCACTTGAAAGCCGGCTGCCAGGCAGCCAGTCTGCTTATCCCTGGAGGCCGCTCCAGAACCCGTATCACAGGAGAACATATTCATATACAGTGCAGCACAGAAGCCAGAACAAACCAGGATCGAATGATCCAAACCAGAAAGCACTGCTACCAACTTTACTCCTTCGAAACAAGAATCTTTCCCAAATCGGTGGCTGCTGTCCTGGAAAGCCTGAGCGCTGTACTTCGCACATCCTGACTCAGACTGCTACCCTACGTTCCCCGGTTAGGAAACTGCCTAGCTCTTCCTTACAATAAAAAATACAAACCAGCATTGATTTTTCTCTGCTAATTAAATGCAACATAATTAAACTAAATAACTCCACTGCTTGATTTGCAAAACACTAATTGAATCTTTAAACATACTACTCCCGCTACACAGAAAAAGAGGGGCATTCAACCATCTAAAGTGACAACTGAGAACCAGGCACGACTCCAGAAGCACAGAGAGACAATATGATCCGTGCTTGAGCGTTTCTCCTTGCGAGAGCAGAAGAGATCTCAGCAGCCTCCCCGGGCTCCGGCTCTAGGCGAGCACCCCAGGCTGAGGGGCGAGCTTTGCAAGAGAGAGGAAAAAATGAGCAAGTTCCCTCTGACATTTGCCCACGGACTCATCTTTTCTGATCTTGCACAAACACCAGAAGAGGAAAGTTGGAGAAGTTGCAATTAATCATTGCGTGTAGGCCCCAAAGCGTTGCAGCGCCCCGGCTTTGCTGATGCTTTTGCCACATGGAAAGGACGGCAGGGTGCGGGAAAATAAAACAAAAAAAAGGAAAATAAAAAGGAATTTTTTTTAAAAAAAGGGGGTGGGGTGGGGGGGAAGAAGCGGAGGAGAAGACAAAAAGCCTGACCCCAACGGCGCCCGGGCAGCCCAGGAG